>PVJX010000636.1:0-135000 GCA_004027295.1 Dolichotis patagonum | reverse complement strand
TCTCCAGGGGCCGCTCGGGGAGGTGTGCGGGTGAGGAAAGGCAGGGGCACTAATTCTCATCCGTGCTCAGGTCTGTTTCTTGTTAGGGCTTCAGCTCTGTGAAGCTGTGTCACTCCTGCCCCATGTCCATGAGTGTTCTTCTAGGCTCTGAGCGCTCAGCCCAGCCACAGCTTATTTTCCTACATGGTGAGGCTTAATCAGCAAGCAGTTTTTGAGTATCTGCTGTGTGTAGAGATCAGGGCACAAGGGTACCAGGAACCAGAGCAAAGGCCCAGCCATCAATGGTGACAACAGTGACAGCAAAAATCCAGCCTGAGGGCCCACCAAGGGCCAGGGTGATAGCCTTGTTTGAACCCATGAGTGTGTCTTGGTAGGGGTACTTATCCCATTATCCTTTGGGGGTGGGGTGACCTTCTAGGGGCCGAGGGGAAAGGACATGAACAGAACCCGTATTTTGGTACTCATAGCTCATCAGGGTGCCTCGTGGGGAATTTCCACAGGCAGCCAAGGTTCTGGGATGGACTTTCACTTCTGACATTAGAGTCATCTGCTCAGTTCTTTCTCGGTTACATCACCCAGAATCTGTCTGTGGTTATTTCCCCTTCAGCAGGGAGCTGTGCTTGCACGTAGCCACAGATGATAGCCGGGTGTGTACTGGAGCCTGGCCTGCCATTGCATGGAGTTTCCTAACCCAAAGGCTCCCTTGAGCAAAGACAGCCCTGAGTCCCACATAAAGCCCTGGGCTGCCCAAGGACCTGAAGTGAGGCTTGAGTCTTCTTATTCTTTTTGCAGGGATTGTGGTAAATCATCACTGCTTCCAGCAAGATGAGCCCACTGCTTGTCAACAAGGTGGAAACACCCAGCTTCCCTTTGTTTTATTCTCCCTTTCTGCTGAAGCCTTTGAGCACAGAGCTACTTATCTGGGAGAGCTTAGCAACGTGTATGTTTCCAGCTCTGCTGAGACCCTGCAGGACCTACCAAGATCCACGGTCTAGGCTTCAACCCACAATAGGAGGATAGTCCAAACCCAACTCTAAAACCCTGAAGACAGCCCTTGCCACAGAACAGGCTGGCTCTTGGGTGCAAATTGAGAAATTTTGTGTCATAATGGAAGGAATTGGGTGAAAATACCAAATACTTGGTTTGCGCTCTTGTTGGTTTTTTCCAACCAGGCAAATTTTCCACCCACTTCAGGTTTTACATTGAAGGCTTATGGCTCTGCCAAGAGAGGAAAGAGGTCCTAGCTTCAGATTCTGGGTGGTTCTGAGCTCAGCAAGGTGTGAGCCCCTGAATGCAGGGGCAGCTTCCAAGCTCCCACAAGCTTCCAAGCTGCTGGACACTCAGATTCCTAGAGAATTATTGGGTTTCTGGGGTCTGCTTGTCTCTTCTCAGTTGCTGGGATGCCGGCTAAAATAGCTCAGGCCATAAAAATACCAGAATGAAAATATTTGAAACAACCACATATCCACATATTCCATGCAGAAAGCCATTAAAACTTTCAAATTACACCAGCACCGCTCCTCAAGGCCACAAGAGCACACAGCTGAATGGAAAGGAAGGAATACTTTCAGGATGAGTTCAGCACCAATCCGTATAAGCTTTCATTTATCCTCCTCAAAAAGTCTTCTTCAAGCCTTTCAGAATAATTTATGAAGGTTGACTCCCTTCTTAAATGGCTTTACCAGGCCACAATAAGGCCTGGTCTTCACATATTACCTTTCTGAATGTGACTAATCAAATCTCCGGCTGGGGGGACAAGGTCCAGTAAAACTTGGTGGTTCTGACACATTCTACTCTAAAATACCTCTGCTGTCCATCTCGTCCAAACCACCAAATAGTTTGCCTGGACTCCCAAACAGTAACTTAACTGGCCTCTCTGTCCACAGCTTTCCTCTCTCACATCCATTCTTCACAAAGCACACATCTCTGTTTAATCAGATGCCCATATAGGCATGACCTTGCCCTGTGTAACACCTTCTCATAGCTTCCTCTTTCTCCTCAAGTCCACATATCTTCCCAGAGGGTCAGCAGCCCTCAGTGGCCTCGCTCAGCCCAATCTATCACCCCATTTCTAACCTGGCACCTTTCCTGGGATATGACATACCCTTTCCTTAAGGTCATCAAACCTGTTGGCGACTCCGTCTGAATGCTTTCCTTCTGTTCTTCTTTATACTAATTTTAACTTCCTTTTGGAAAGTCTTAGAAGACAGAGCAAATCTCTGATTAGTGACTTACAGTGACTCCCCCCAAAATACATCCATCCACTACCTGCAAGTGTGTCCTTGTTTGGAAAAATCGACTTTGCAGATATAATTAAGTGAGAGATCTCCAGATGAGATCATATTAGATTATGCAGATTGAGTCCAGTCACAAGTGTCCTCTGAAGAGAAAGGCAGGGGGAGACACTTGGAGCAGAAGGCCTCGGGAAGACGGCAGCTGACTCCAGGCTATGCAGCCACTTGTGAAAATGACAAGGGTCATCAGAGGCTGGGAGAGACAAGGACACAAATCTCCCCAGAGGCCTAAGAAGAGAGGGGAGGGCGGCCTTGCTGACACCTGACTTTGGACTTGTGGCCTCCAGAACTCCAAGAGAATGACTTTCTGTTGTTTAAACCACTCAGTTGGTGGCATTTTTTTAAACATCAAACAAATGCAGCCTTGAGCCCTTGACACTGCAGCGCTGCTCCACACTGAGGAAGTGGCCCCAGAATAACTTCCTAATGGAATGAAATAAAAAAGGCAGTGAGAGAGATAGGAGAGCAACGAAGTATAAAGGTTGGCAATCTCCAGTGGAATTTTCAAATTACAGGTGTTGCTTTCTTCCTAGATGAGGCGTCCTAAAGTGTGGGATTCTACAATTATTTTAGTCAGTTTTCTTTTGTGATAGCAAAACATTTGAGACCAAGCAATTTAAAAAATAGAAGTTTATTTGTTTAAGACCTTGGAGAAATCCAAGAGCATGGTGTCAACACCTGTCCAGCATCTGGTAAGGCCTTCTTGCTGTATCTTAACCTGGTGGGAGGTATCACATGGCAAAACAGAGCAATGTTACTAGCTTGGTTCTGTCTTTCCCTTCTTATAAAGCCACAAAGCCATCCTGGAGACCCACGCTCAAGACCTTGTGTGATCCTAAACACCTCTCCAGAGTGCCACCACCAGATATCATTACTATATGAATCTGGGAATAAAGTATCCAGCCTGGGAGCTTCAAGGAACACATTCAAACCACAGCAGAAACCTTATTTTCAAAGCAGTCCTATATGTCTCCTATTATCTCAGGAGGAATTACAAAACCTCAGAAATGGCATCACAGAGAAACCAAGTATAATTCACTTTAAATAAGTAGTCATATGTTTGAAAACACATGTCAGTCAGTCAGCATGTCTGTTTCAATGTCTGTAAGAGCTCTAGCAAACTTAACGTGAGCTGAACCTACTCTTCATTTTCTCCATTAAATCTGTGCTGTTCCCATCTTCGCTGCTGGGTAATTTGTGCTGCCGCGTACTTGATGTGCAAGCCTAGAGCTTGCATGATGCTGTTATGTTTACCCTTCGTCACTATCCCCTTCAGCAAATCTCTTCAGAATGCACTGCCAGGTGGTCCACCTCTCTCCATCTCCAAGCCTCCACCCAAGTTCAAATCACTGTCTTCTCACATCCGGGTAGTTCCCATGCAAGCACGCTGGCAGGCTGAGACAGGAGTACCACAAGCTCAAGCCCAGCCTAGGTAACTTAGTGACTTAGTGAGACCCTGTTGACATAAAAGAAAACAAAAGGGCTGGGAAAGTACCTCAAAACAAAGACCCTGGATTTGGTCTCTAGAACTGCAAAAACAAACATAAAGTGATCTCCGCACTGGGTTCACACCTTGCTTTCTTACAGTCTAGTTTCTGCCCAACAGCCAGAGTCACCTTTGCAGAAATAAATCGTATTTCAACAATCCCCTATGTCCATCACTTGTCATCTCATTTAGAAAAAAAAATTCAAGCCCATCAGCATGGCCTCGCAAGTCACGATGGTTCAAGCCCTGCCTACCTTTCCGTTCTCTCCTGAGACTCTCAGACAAGTGTCCTGTAGCCTCACGGATCATCCTGCCACTCTGTTGTTCCAACTTCATTCCTGCCTTTGGACACACGCATGTGCTGTACCCTCACTCAGGAATGTTCTTTTATGATACTGGTATTGTTATAGGCATCTGAGTTAGAAATATGCTAGGCAGGCAGATAGGGCTAGGCCCTCGAAGGAGTGTGCAGAAGACCAGATCTTCCAACTCTGGGGGAAAACAAATACCTACTGCTGCTGGCCAGATTTCAAAACAAAAGACAAAACAAGTGCAACGACACCCTAAGGATAAACATCAGGGATTGATATTCTAAATACCTCAAGGTATGGGTCACCTTGAGGAGGAGCCCAAATCCAGCCCATATAGGCAAAGGCCCTGTTTTCTATCCACACCAGCTTGCTACTCGGTTTCCCATTTGATCCCAAATTAATCAATTTTACCTGAGCAATTACATTCTTAATCTTATTGGTTGACCATGGTTCTGTCTCACTTCATCCCTGCCTTGTGAGTTTCCATTTTTTCTCACCTTGGACCCATCTCACTTTGTGGTTTTGCTCTATAAAAATCCCTGGAAAAGTGCGGTCCTTGGCAATCCACTCGGGACCCCTGTCTGTGTCAGCCAGAAGCTTTTTTTCTCCAGAAGCTTTTTTTCTCTCAATAGATATGTTCTGCTCTTAACTGCCGTTGTTCCTAAAATTCATTCTCTGACTTTGGAGAACACAGACTCATACTAGACATCTAGTAGTTTGGTAGTTTCTTTTCCTTATATCAATAGGAGCAGTTTGTTCTCACTTTCCCGTGCCAGCCTTCTTGGAGAGGCTTTCTAGGAAAAGGAAGACAGAGAGAATGGGGGGGGGGAGAGAGAGAGAGAGAGAGAGAGAGAGAGAGAAATATCCACGCAAGCACATACAACCTCACTATCTCTCACTGCATGATGCTCTGAACTTCCCTCGCACTCTGCCCACAAGAAGAACATTAAATGTGGGCCCCTACCTTGCACATCCAGAATATAAGACAACATAAATCTCTTTTCTTTATAAAGATGCCCACCTCAGGTATTTCATTATACTTATAGAAAACAAACTGATACATTTCTTCCCAGGAAAGTCAACAGGCATGCAAATACACACACATACTCTCTCTCTCTCTCTATCATATACACACCCCTGCATATAGTATTTTCTATAAAATTTCAGAGAATTTATAGACATCTTGAATGAGGCTGCTTCTATGGCTGAATACCTAGGTCAGAACATTTTAGCAAAGATCTATTTAACTCTGAAAATTCTGGGATTCCACCTGTGAAATATCAAAGGTAGTCACCTTTCCCATTGCTTGCATGTCACCTTTATAACTTCCACTGTAGGGAAGATTGCAAGCTGAAAGGAGGGTGTATATTAGTTTTCTATGGTTGCTATAACAAAATATTACACATTGTGTGACTAGAAGTCCAAGATCAAGTTGTTAGCTGATTGGTTTCTTCTGAGAGTGGTGGGGATAGGGTCTGTTTCAGGCCTCTCTCCTAGTTTCTGGTGCTTGCTGGCAGTCTTTGGAGATCATTTATCTCTGCCTTCATCACCACAGCACTGAAGATGAAGAATTTTCTCTGTGTGTTGACTATGAAGAAATTTCCCTCCTCTCTCAGGGTAACAGTCCTACCAGATTAGGAGTCCACCCTGCTGCAGCCGACCTCATCTTAATTACATCTATGGTGACTCTATTTCCAAATAAGGGATGTTAGGGTTAGAACTTCAAGGTGCACATTTTAGGGGGCTGCAAGCCAGCCTATACAGGGTGTAGTTGTTTGCTCATCTGATCTACTCCAGGGTAAGGTAGGTTTGTGGAGAGCAGAGATATCACAGCACTGCAGCAGAACAGTGCTCTGCACAAAACCTGTCAGCTCATCCTTATTACCTTGTGGCAATGGTTCCACAACTTTGTGAATGTATGAACAATGGCTGAATTACATATTTGCATTCTGTGGCATGTGAAATGTATCTCAGATAAAAATAAATAATGAATAATCCTAGTAGATGCAGTGATTATTGCATGCATAGTTTTTTTTTTTTAATCTTCTGAGACTCGGCTCTTCTCTGTGTCATACTCCTAACCTTCCAGGGGTTTGCGGACTGCACAGCACTCTCTTCAAGGCTGTATAAGCCTGGAATTTAGTAGTGGGTCTTGAAGACTTTTGATAACCTGGTAAGCATGGTGCTATGGTTTCCTTATGGTTTAAGTGTGTTCGCCAAGGCGGGCAAGGGATATAGCTCAGCAGCACAGCACTTGCCCGGCAAGCACGAAGTTGTGAGTTCAATCCCTGGTGCCAAAAAAAAAAAAGAGCAAAACAAACAAAAACAACTTAAATAAACTTGAGGTCTGTCTAAGTGTGTTCCCAAGGGCACATGTGCTGAAATATAATCTCCACTGTGAAGTATTAGGAGGGTGGAAATTTAATTCAACTGCAGCATTTAGAGGTGGAGACGGAGTGATTAGAATTATATAAAGTCATCAGGTGGTACCCTGGTAATAAATATTGGTGACTTTCTAAGAACAGGAAGAGAACAGAATACACACACTCGTACACACATGCTCAGTCTCTTACTATGCAATGCCTTAACCTTCCCAGGACCCAGCCAGCAAGAAGGCCAGTAAGTGTGGACTCTTGACCTCGCACCATAAGACAATGATCTTTTTTCTTTATAAAGTTGCCCAATTTCAAGTGTTTCATTATAGGCATATAAAACAGACTGATATATTTCTTCCCAGGAAAATGTCAAGAGCCAAATGTACACACACACACACACACACACACACATACACACACACAGGGATAAAGTACTTTCTATGAAATTTCAGAGTTTACAGACATCTTGAGAGTTTAGCAAAGATGCTTATAGCTGAAATTGTGATATTGCTGTTTGTTCTCAGAAAAGCACAAGGACTCCAGGGGGAAAGCAAAATGCTTTGCCTCTGTTTGCGAGGAGTTTATGATTTACTTGGAGAGGGGAAAAAAATTTCCACAATAAAAAACCAAGCAAAAAAAAAAAGAGTCTGCACAGTCCAGAGACAGGGCCCATGCAGACTCTTGGGCTGAAACACTCCCAGGTGCGCTCCCATCTGCACGCTGATGGGAGGACCAGAAATATGCGGAGGGAGGGGAGAAGGAGCAGGCAAGCTTGCTTAAGGGTTTGAAAACCAATATGATCAATAAAATGGGTTTTTCTCTCATAAATTTAATAGAAGTCTCATGGATATTTGAAGTAAAAATGATAGTTATTATTTCCCTTTAAAAATCTTTCATGTCGTATAGCTTCTTGTAAAAAAATGCTAACAACTGGGCTGGGGATATAGCTCAGTGGCACAAGTGCCCGTCTGGCAAGCACAAGGTCCTGCGTTTCATTCCCTGTACAAAAAAAAATTAATAATGATTTTTGGTGTAATGGAAATTGTACTGAATCAAAGCAATTTCTTTCTCCTGCTTTCCGCCTCCAGAAGGCCCCATCCACCAAGCGATGAAAGAGCAGTTTCCATGCATGGGGGCCACCCATGTGGGCAGCAAACCTATGGCATGCATGTTATTTTTCTTTTAAGACAAAAAATGTTAGTGTGTGAGTTGTTTTCCTAAACTAAAACCTCAGTGTTCAGGTTTAATTGCAGTGCTGGTACTTTGCAATAAATAGGTGGGTCTGGGGTTGTAGTTTGTGTGCTCACCTCTACGAGGTTCATCAGTGCTGCCTTAGGCCCTCTCTCCCTTCTCAAGACACACATCAAATGGCAGTGCTCAGAGGGGCCTAATAACGAAGAGGATGGCCTGGTGGGGTAGGGGAGGAAACAGGGTAGAATCTTTCTTTCTTTTTTAATTTTTTCTGAGACAGAGTCTCACTATGTAGCCCAGGCTGGCCTCTAACTCACAGTGATCCTCACACTTCAGCCCCCTGAATGCTGGGATCACAGGTGTGCTCCACCACACCTGACCAGAACCTTTAGGAAGTCAGGGAAGACCACATTCCCAGCCAGCTGACCTCCTGGGTCTGCGTTAAGAGGCACTGCTTTTTCCTCTCTAAAACAACTATTGAGGACCCTTTGGGAACCTGAGTGAAAAGCTGAAGTAAGAGAGGAATTTTCCGGAAGACAGGCTGGAAGGAAAGCCAATCTGACAGTCCCTTTAAAATGGGTAAATGGTTATCACACGGGTTCAAGCTGGCAAAACTGTTGGCTTTGAACATGTTTTCTTATCTCAGCAATGGCATCACTAGCTTAGAGCAAAACCTACCAACCACAATGAAAATGGAATGAGTGGTAAATAGAGGTGATGAGAGAAGGAAGAAAGGAAGGAAGGGAGGAAGAGAGGGAAGGAGGGAGGGAGGCAGGGAGGGAAGAAGTAAAGAAAAGAGGAAGGGAAAGAGGTAAAATATTCTTTGGTTTATTTGGTTGGCTTACAAGATATTTTCAACTTCACTAATTTTTTTAGCTTCATTAATTGAAATGTAAAATCTTTCTCACATCTTGACTGTGTTTTGAATTTTCATAATGTAAAACAAAAGCCTTACATTTTAGGCAAATCTAGGTACCATTTCTCACCAAGAAAGCCTTTGTTAATGTAAAAAACTAAGTCACCACATCAGCAAAGATCATGTTTTGGAGAAAGAAGCTGGTGTTTTGGAGTCACTTGTGCCTTTTTTAAAAAATCGTTTTGGACAAGGTCTCACTGAGCAGTTCAGGCTGGCCTTGAACTCACTTTGTAGCCCAGGCTGGTCTCAAACTTGCAAGGATCCTCCTGCCTCAGCCTCCTAAGTGCTAGGATTACAAGCATGTGCCACCACACCTGGCAACTTGTGCCATTTTTAACAAAATTCACCTTTAGACTTCCAGGAATGCTGCAAACCAGTTGATTTCAAGCTGGTAGCCTGAAATAGGCCATGGTGAGATTACAGTATTTATTTACATTGTGGTAAGTACTACAAATCAAAGCCTTTTTTTTCTTTTTTCTTTTTCCCTGGAGGATTGGTTGTTAAGCATTTACCAGCATATCATCTTTATATATGAAAATGTACAGCTCTAATTCAACAAAGTAAGGAAAAAGACTGCCTCTTTTATATGGAATAATGATTTGCATTTCTGAAGAAACAGTAAGAGCTCATCTTAAAGAATGTCATCTTAATAGTCAACAGGGCCAGGGATGTGGCTCAATTATAAAGCGTGTCTCCCTCCATACAGGAGACAAATGTTAACCGAGTGCCTGCTGTCTCATCCCTGCCACCCTAGGTGCGGTGGCGGGGCCCATGAAGACACAGGATGCAGATCCCAGTCATTGAGTGTCTTGTAATTTGGGAAGACAGGACGGGTATAATGTGTAAGAGTACAAAGGAAAGCATAATTACACATAGCATTGTAAAGACTGAGTGCAGAAAGTGTTCAGAGAAGACACAGATCACAGGGTGGCTAAAATCAAGCAGGACAATTGTGCAAATCACACGGTTTCCCATTATTTCAAACTGCCTTCACCGTAATGGGATGTTTGGCTTGTGGCAAAAGGATCTTCAGACAATTGAAAAAGCCCTTTAAGTTTGCCTCCCTCTTACTTAACATCACTGTCATTCTTGAAATGTGTTGTTAGCACAGAGGGTCATTGTTCTCGGTGGTAGCTGGTGACATCTCCAGCAGTGTGCTATTCCTGTGCTCCTATCTACTCATCAATGGACCAGTCTTCTTTCCATGCTGCAGTGAGTGCTACGCTTGGGCTCAGAGCCGCAGCTAGGCCAGAGGGGGCTCCTTAGGTCTGAACGACCCTAATTTGAATCTCAGCTCTGCCACTTGTCAGCAGCATAACGTTAGGCAAGCGACTCGACTGGCTGTGCCTCGGTGACCTGTGTGTAAGATGGGAAAATGGTCAGCCCTCACTTATTGGGCAATCGGGAGGAGTGAAGTGGGTGCTTCATTTAGAGTACTGAGAATAGCGTGGAGCGGGCAGTAAGCCTTGCATTGATCTGTGCTGCTATTACCCTGCTGAGCTTGGGGCCTGGCTCTGCCATCTGGGTTGCATGACCCTGTGAAGGTCACTCTCAGACTTAATGCACCAGTTCTCTGGCTTGTAGGACTGGAGTGGTAACCATGCCTACCTGTTAGAGGACTGCAGGAAACTGAAGAAAGTGCTTGGTGGACTTGACTGCTGTTCCCAGTGTCTTGGTTGCAGTGAATTTCTAAGATCCTGGGCTCATGTTGGCTCACGTGCTGATTGTATCATGGTGGCTTCCTTAACTCCGCCATGTTGGGGTGCATGGAATCATGGCTTGCCTGACTTTTCAGAGATAACATCATATAAATGTAATAGGGCATCTCCTCCTAAAAATAAATTTGCTGCCTATCACTTACCCACTATCCTCTCAGTGGAGCAGGAGCTGCCCAAGGGCAGGGCTCACTTGTCTGTTTTACTTTCAGCTCTACCTCCAGTGCCTAAACAGCAGGCACTCACCCTGGTGGTAGGGTAGACACTGGCCTTTATCTTTAGTTCACATTGCCTCCAAACCAGAAGACTGAATAGAAAGCCATCCCCGTAGGCACGGATCGGTCTACTGCAGGTGTCCAACCCATCCATCAGTTGGCACTTACCACCGGTGTATGTGCATTACCCTGCCTATGACATCTGGGGGAAGGTGGATGTGGAGAAGCAGGCTTGATGTCCACTAATGCTAATTTTTTTTAAAGCAAGGAACTACCAAACTTGACAGCTCATAAATCTCATTACTATCCCATCCGGGTTCCACTCCATCCACCTGAGTCACTCATTGAGGATGCAGATCTGGATGGAGAGGAACCAGTTTACGCAGCACCATCTGCTCACCATTTATTTGTTAAGGTTTTCCATTTCAGAATCAGACACGAACCATGGAACACTCTGCCTTCCTCCAAGGGGCTTAGTACACTGTCATTTCCATATTAAAATGAGGGGAAGGGAGGGAGAGGGCTGTTTGAATCTACACCTGGAAAAAACTGCTCCAGTGGATAAAATTCTGGGCATCCTGGAGCAGAGAGGCACTGTCAGCTAGTGCTGCTGGCTGTCATGGCTTTCAGGGGAGGTAGAAAGATTTAGAGGACTTTTACATAGATATTTAGTGTAATCTTTCTTTAAAAAAATAGCAGAGTTCAGAAAAAAAAGACCAAAAAATGTTTTCTTGGCTGAGTTTCTTATAGTGACTGTGAAAACCCATGAAGGAGGAAAACCAGCCAGGAAATATCTTTTTTTTTTTTTTTTTTTTTTTTTTGAGGGTATGAAAGCCTCTGATTTTTATAATTTTGAAAATCCTTGGAGTTTAGCTTTGAACTTTAACCAAGAAAAATTATATCTTATAAACAATGGCATTTGTTGATTGGATGAAGGACTAGATCAATATTGGTCTTGGCAACCTGTTTTGGCTGCTGTTAGAGAAATACGCTGCTTGTGGTGTTAAAAAATTATGTCAGTTCCTCACCATGCGTCTCTTTTCCTTGGACTTCTGCCTGAGAATGAGTTTCCAAAGATACTTCCAGAAGTTAACCTAGCGGCTCTCCCCCCCCCCCCCAGCAAAGGAAGTGACACAGAAACTCTCAGAAAGCGGCTGGGCCATTGGGAGGGCCTCAGAAGCCATCTGGGCCTGAGGACTGAGGAATGGGCCTGGGGACCAACGACCCCACAGGATGGCCTCAGTCCCCTCACCCAGTTAGCTTTTCTTTTTTATTCATCACACTTAGGGTGGACAAACACGAAAAGAATCCCAATCAATCAACCAATCTATCCCAGTGAATGAAAACCATTGCTTTGAAAGAAAACCACGTTGCAGCCAGGATGGAGCCCTCTCTGTTAGAATGGCCTAAATCTTTTTATTTTAAGGGTGAGGGTAGTTGGAAGGTTAAGGATGGTAGTAAAGCTTGTTGTGATTTTTTTTTAGTACCACAGTAGGTACTTATTTTTGGTATAAGACTCTGCCTCATGTTTACCTAAGAGTATGTTATAAAGGAACTATGTACATGTCTTACCTACTTTTCTAAACGCTGCAGACTGTGTTGGTTTATTTATTCTTTGGTCTTTATTTTCATGTATAAGTTTAATAACTGAAGCAACTCAGGACTTTGGGCAAATAGGGGACAGGAGAAGGTAAACAATAAGAACAGCTACCAAGGAACCCCTCACTGTGACCCCACTCTGTCTGTCCCCACCATGGCGGCTGCTAATTCCTCCTCCTTGATCCTATGCATGGGTCCCCCACACTGTGGCACTGTAGGGAGGGTGAGGCTGTGCCTTCTACTTTATACTAACACTGGCAGTAGGAGATGGCACAGGGCTGCAGTGCCATGACATCCCTTGCCTTGCTAAAGACAAGCACACCCCCTCCTCTGCCTGGGAAAGACCAAGCCAAGAGCTGTCACTGTGTGTCCCCATTAAGGACCTGCTGGCTGACCCCTCTTTGTGATTCCATAGCCAAGGGGAGCCCGTGCCACCAGAGACATCCTCTTCCAAGCCCTGGGGCCCTAGTGCCAAGGCCAGGACCTTGGCATGTCTCTTTGGGAAGGTGGCCAAGTCTGCATTCTCAGAGAGCTTTCTGACCATTGTCACTTGCTGCTGTGTGTCTTTGTTACTTTTCTCTTGTTGCTGAGACCCAAAATTAAGCAAAAACTATTTATTTAGCTCACAGTTCGTAGAGGTTTTAGTCCATAATAAGCTGGCTCCAAGGCAAGGTGGTGTGGCACAGGGACAGCTGTTCACGGAGGGGGCAGTTATCAAAGGCAGCAAGAGTGAAAAGGACAAAAGGGGAAAGCATGATGCCTTCCCTCCCTTGTATTGTAAGCTGGCTCCACCCCTGGGTGGGTGCAGCGCTCACACTGCCAATACCAGTGTCAGACAATGAACCAATCACAAACGCTAGACACAGCTGCTTTCAAAAGGCCCACCCCACATGGTCACATGAGGCTTTGGGGTATGTTTAAACACAAACTATAACACTGTGAACTGAGCCAGGGGCCAGGACTATATTTAGTCCAACCCAGGAAGGTCATGCCAGGTCACACACTAAAGAGTAATGAATCAAGGACACCACTGAAGTTTGTTGAGCTGTTACTGTCCACCTTGCCTTGTGCTGAGCACATTTGGGCTGCATTTTAGTGAGGTCCCCAACAGTCTTGTGGTGAGAATGCAGGGTGTTTGCAGTGAGAAGACTGCAGCTGGGCATCCCACAGGGGTTCATAGTACTTGGGCTCCCTGTGTCTCAAACCGGAGCCTGGTCACTTCCAGCGTGAGCCTCTCCTAGTCATCCATTCTTCTCTGCTACCTCTGCTACTACATTGAACGGGGTGGTCAGCAGCCCCATGCCTGATGGAATAGTCACCCATACTGGAAAGCAACTGTGTGAGTGCTAGGTTGAACTCACTTGATGCCAAGGCCAGCAAGGCCTGCCTCCTCTGCCAGTCATTCCTGGGGGAACCCTCCTTTGCCCTGTCCTCAAAGATCTTCAGTCTTTTGGGACGTGCATGAGGATAGCCTTTCTTGCTGCATTCTTTTGTGTCTTTACTTGTGCTGTCCTGGCTGCCTCAAAGTCCTGAATGAATTAAAAATATTTACCTTTCAGGAGCATTATGACTTTGGAGAGGAGCCAGATGTTACATGGTGCTGTGTTCAGAGAATAAGGTGGATGAGGACACACTGTAATTTTTTTTTTTTAAACCCAAAATCTTACCATATAATGCAGAGTAGCCTTGAACTCCTCTTGCCTCAGCCTCCAGAGTGCTGGGGTTACTGTGTGCACCAAAATACCTAGCTAAAGTTTTTATTTGACAGAAATGTGATAAACATTTTGAATTGGTTCACGATATCAAGGCACTCAGGGAAAAACATGGAAGAGGAGTCCTAGAACTGCTTCAGAAAGTGGCAAGAATGGTAGGGTAAGTGTGTTCACAGCAAGGAGTATTTTGAAGGAGATTAGTGGCAATGTATCCTATATTTTAAATTTTTTATTTCAACACTAACCACATTATTTGTCACACCTCATAAAAAGCCAGGCACTGTGGCATGTACCTGTAATCCCAGCATTTGGGAAGGCTGAGATGAAAGGATGGCGAATTAGAGCTCAACCTGGGCGATTTGGTGAGCTAGTGAAACTCTGTCTAAAATAAAAAATAAAAATAATAGCTGGGGGTGTAACTCAGTTTGAAGACTTTGGGTTCAATCCCCAGTGCCACAAAAAGAACCCCCCACCACCAACATAAAGGAGGAGAAGGAGTGAGGGGAAGAATATTCCAGAGAGAGCCACAGCGCGAAGAGCTGACAGATCACTGCCGAGTCTTTGGATGTTACTCTGACTACAATGAGCAACTCAAGTGCTGAGGACAGTAGTAGTGATTTAACTTTACGTTTTCTTTAAAAGGATTTCTTGGCTACTGGGTGGAGACTAAGTTTAGGGGATAAGAATAGGAACAAAGCAGGTAAATTCTTTATGGTAAAATAAGCTGGTGGCTTGGGCTAGAGTGGTAGTGCTATAGTGGAGAAGGTGAGAAGCTCTGTAAGAGACAATCAGATTTATTGTGAACCTCATGTAAGATTTTTAAAAAGCATGTGGAGACTGGGGGTATAGCTCAGTGGTAGAGCTTTATATGCGCAAGGGCGTGAGTTCAATTCCCAGCACTATGATCGAGCAATTTTATTTTATTTTATTTTAGTTTTTGTTTGTTTGCTTGTTTTTGAGATGGTCTTGCTATGGAGTTCATGCTGGCCTCGAACTCCCAGTGATCTTTTTGCCTCAGACAACTGAGTTCTGGGATCACAGGCCATCAGACACAGCTCAATACATACATTTTAAAGAATTAAGAATGACTCTAAAAGTTTTCAACCTGAGAAGGCAGTGCAATGAGATTGGGATTTACTGAGATAGGAAAAAATGTGGATGGAGCCGGATTGAGGGAAAAGAGATCCGGTTTGGGGACAGGAATCGCACAGTGGGACAGGAACCCAGGGCAGCTGGAGCTCAATGAGAATTTTCTTAGTCCCTCTCCAGAGGACAGCTCTAATGAGCTAAGGACTCCCACTACGGGGACCACGGTTCCAGCATGTAAATTCTGGAAGGACAAACTATGTCCAACTATAGTGATGTCTACTGACACAGTGGAGATGTTAACAGGCAGCCAGCTACGGGGGAAGCTGGAACTGGAGTTAGTTTGGAAATCATCAATGGAGACTGGTAGCATTTAGAATTCTGGACCCAGTGAGCTTCTCCAGAGAAGGAGTGAAGGTAAAAAAGTGGTCTGAAGTTGGAGGCCTGGGATACCCCAATAAGGCAGAACTAGCAAAGTCACTGGGAAGGAGTGTCCAGAGAAGGGAAGAACAGGCTGGGGAAAGGAAAAGAAAGACAGGTTTGGGGGAAGAGCCTGGAATCAACCACATCCAGTGCTGCTGGTGAGCTGAATAAGATGAAGACTGCAAACCTGTTGAAATGGTGGATGGAGGACAGGACTATTGTTTTGGGTCCGGCCGTCCTCTACATCCACATTCTGATCTGTGTAAGTCCTGAGTTTCTTGTGTAACTAAGTCATGGAACATTTTTGGGGATTTGGAAACTTTTGACATTTTCGGTGTAGGATGTGAAGTAGATTTAATCTAGGTTAGAGAAATGTAGAATGTTTGTACTTCAGAATATCACAGAGCAGGCTGCAGTTTGCCTTGGGATTTAGCTTTGTGGATCTTTTGTTTCCAAGGATTGTGAATTGGGAGTCATGCTGTTGGAAGTGTGGTGGGGGCAGAGGTAAAAGCAGAAGAAGGGTGAGGGTTTTACAAAAAAGCAAAAAACAAAAAACTGAGAGTAAAATTTGAACAGTTATCAAAAAGACATAAAGCTCTGTAACTTTGAATGCCAAAGAAGACATTGAGAAATATCTACTCAGTTATGTCACCCAGTTAAGTAAAAGTTACACCATCCTTTTTCCATCTCCAATATCCTAATTACACCACAAGTTTGAGACCACAATTAAAACCAGGAGGACAGACCCCAGAGGCAAAAGTCAGTCAACAGTCTGAGTCACAGAATTAGAAAAGCATCAAACATTTGGAAAGAGAATCCTTCAGGAAGGAGGTGGAGTGCTTCATTTTATGGGCACTATTGGTAACAAAGCAAAATGAGTTTCCAAATCTTTTTTTTAGAAATTACTGAGTAGGGTTACCCTGAAAAGTTTTTTGAAACAATGGAAAATGGGATTCATTCACTCACTCATCCATTCATTCTTTCATCCATTCATGCAATTTGGTTTTTGGATCACCATTAAAATGCCAGTCATATGGAAATATCCGAGAACAGGTAAATATGATCCCTGGCCTCACACCACTTATAATCTAGGTATAACTGAGTAAATAGAAAATTACTATCTAATGTGATAAATCTTTTGAGAGGAGGAAAAATAGGGGCACTAGAAGGTCAAAGAAAAGGGACACCTAATCACATTTAGGGGGTCAGGGAAACTTCTGAGATGAAGCAATGTTAAAGCTGAGACTTGAAGATGAGACAATAAAGTGATTCATGGCCATCTATTCATGGGAGGAGAGACAGTACAGTGGGTATTGGGGTCCAGTTTCTTGGGTTTAAATCTGGGATCCGCCATAGCTGTGGCCCTTGGTGAAGTTGGTCATCCTTCTTTGCCTCAGTATCTTCATGAAGCAATAATACTATGTATTTGAAGGAGTTACAGTGATTGAATAGTGAAACCTTAAGCACTGCATCTGACCACAGTGAAGAGGGTGAGTAAAGTGTCCATGATATCACTGACTATCCAAAACCCTGTTTTCACTCTAATATTTCAAATTCTTCAATGGCAAATCCACCTACTTTCAAGTCTCAAGATTCTGCTCTTGAGGTAACAGTGGGATGCCAGGGTTATGTGGCAACTCTGAGAATTTGATGTGAAAGGTTGCGGGAGGGTGGATTGTCACTGACAGCACAATCCAATCCCAGGGCACAGCCAAAATCACTTACAAAAGAGAAGAGCAAGCAAGGTCAGCATGACCAAATGCATGGGACTGGCCAGGATTTGTGTGGTTTCCGTTTGCTTAAAATTTTACAAAAATCAAGGTGTAATTCATACACCATCAAATTCACTCTCTAAAAGTGTAGTGTTCAGTGCGCTTTCATATTGTCACAAGGTTGTGTAATCATCATCGCTATCTGATTCCAGAACATTTTCATCATGCTAAAAAAGACACCACTTGCCAACCTTTTGAAACATGCAAGTCCATGCCAGAGTTGCTGATGTAGAAATGAAGGATCTGTGATCAAGAAATTTGTACAGCATCAGATCTGGCAGGAAGATCATTTCTGGGGAATTCCTGCCTCCCCCTCTCCATTCCCTGCCGGTTCAGTCTAGACTTGCAACCTCTGCTGACCTAGAATTGTCCCATGGCCACACTACTTTGTGTTCCACTTTACCAGGTGTGAATATTTTCTTGCCCTTTGTTGGTTGATCCTTGTTATCAAGTTAACTTATCCTTGTATCAATCTCTCTTTCCTTCCCCTCCCTTACCACTACAGGCAGGAGAGGGAAGGACCACACCTACCATACATTTTCCCAAAAATTTCAGACATCCTCCCTTGGGTATTTCACAGGACTTGACCAAAATGCAACTGATGAACTTCCCACCCAAGCCACTTCTGGGATTCTTTCCTGCAGAGAATGAATGAATGGAGTCACCGCCATTCCATTATCCACTCTGAAGAGCCTCTCGTCCTTGCCACACCAGCCTCCCACCTGTCATCTGCATCCCTTTCCTGGCCACAGCAGTCCCACACTGGGCCTGGTTTACATCATCAGTTGCCACCTGGCCCTACTATCATGCCTCCTTCTTTTCTATCTTCAACAACTCTTGAAATAAAAATCTGATGATGCCACCTCTCATCTCAAAGTCTCCCCGTGGACTCCAGCTGTCACTGGGTTTAAGTCCAAATTCCCTAATCTGGTTGAAAAGGCCCTGCCTGGTCTCGATCCTGTTCCTACCCCACTTGAGCTTGTTTCTTCCCACACTTTTTCCTGCAGCCCTTGTCCTCCCCTCCATCTTCAGTACTCTGCTCTTATACAGTTTCCATTTCCTCTGGACACTCTTCTCACCCCCGTTCCACTTCTGCCCACCCCTTTAATTCAGGTTATCCCCATGTTTGAACTGGAGCTCAGATGTTGCTTCTCCTGGGATGCCTTTCTGGGGCCTCCACAATATTTCCAAGGCATGGACCAATATTTCCTTGCATGGCACCAATGGTCGCACTTTTTACTGTTGATAGTTGATGCATTTCCCCAGAGCCTCAGCAGTACCTGGTACCTAATAGATGAGTGAATGAATGAAGGACGCCCCTAGGAAAGGAAGCGTCCTGGAACCAGCCCTCCAACCAGCCCTGCCCCCCGAATACCTCTGGATAGCAGTGTGATGTCATAACCCTTTCTGTGGATTCTCAAAGACCCCAAGATCTTCACACCACAAGAATGATTTCCTGATTTCAGAATTTCCAGCTTTACAAGAGACAAGAGGGGTGAAGATTCCAAGGGTGAGAGTTTTAAGTGCCTCTCTCAAATCATTTCATGTGGCTGATTTCCTGTTCCTGGGTCCTGCTCCTTACTAAGGATTGGACAGGAGTGCAGAGTTGCATGGGTGCTGGGCTTCAGTTGGGGAAGATGAAAACGCTCTGGAGATGGGAGCTGGCGATTGCACAGCAATGTGGATGTACTGATGCAGCGGGATGGCGTGCCTCAAAACGGTTAGAATGGCGAACTACATGTCAGGTGTATTTCACTCCAGTAAGAGCTTACAGGCTGCAGTTGTGGCAGTTGGTGAGCTGGCGACTTGCAGTCTGAACTCCTGCTGGTGTTATATAGTAGGGAACTTTCCTTAGCGAAAGCCAAGTTTTCTTTTCTGTGAAGTGGCATAATCATTCATTCAAAAATATTTATCGAGCACCCATTGTGCGCAGCAGATTAGCGTGACTGTTATACACGGGTAACTCTGTGCCCAGGTGACCTGGGTTTGAGTCCTGACTCCTGGCTCCCTCGCTGTGGGGTCATTGACCAGTCAAGGTTTGTCTATGCTCCAGTTTCATCCTCTGGAAAATGGAGGTAGGAGTTCCCACTTCATAATTTAATTACTGTTGTGAGCAGTAATTAAATCAATGTATAAAAATTGAATAGTGCATGGCACAAGGTAATTGCTCCCTATTATTATTTGCTTCGGTTAATGAATGGGAATATTAGGAATCCGGCATAACTGCTACTTACAATTATCATTTATTACTATGGGTCAAGCGCTGCTCTAGAAAGTGGAGATACAGTGAGGAACCAAAGTCCTTACCCTCATGGAATACACAACAAGCAAGGAAAATGGACAATAGATAAGCAAATGTAGGGCCTGTGGTTGTAGTCGGTGGGGCAATGTGTTCTGAGCATGTATGATGCCCTGGGTTCAATGTCTGGTAATACACAAACATGCATACACACGTGCATGTGCGCGCGCGCACACACACACACACACACACACACACACTAGTGAGCAATGGGTAATGGGGTAGATAGTAGCTAATATCTGACTCCCAGCATCCTAGTGAAAATTACATAAGATACAGTATGCCAAGTGCCTGGTACAGTCAGAAACTGGCTCAAAACAGACACTTAATACATGCTAATCTTCCTTCTCCTGGACTCCTCCTCTTTTCTCTTTGGAGAGGACCTGGTTAGAGAACCAGCACCAGGGAGAGAGTCCTGCTCATCAGCAGAGGAGGCTCAGCCCAGGGCCTGAAAAGGCTGGCTGCAGTTTCTGCAGCAGGTAGCTTCTCACTTGCCATTTAGAGGAAATATGAATCAGCCATTGTTTGGTTTTTATTTCCTGGGAGGTTGCAGGCCCAGGAAATCTGTGGTCTGAGCATCAATTCAGAGATCAAATAAAATGGCTATTGGCGGTGGAGTGTGCTGCGAGGACCACTGACAATGTTCTCTTGAGCCATATGACTCATGCTGAGCTGGCTCCTCTCTCTCCTGATTACACTCATCTTGAGAAATGTGTAGAATTTCCTGACCTCCGGTGACACTTCCTTAGCTGTGCTGGATGGTAGAGCACATCTGGACCAGGCTGGCAAATGCTCCAGCGTTGTAGAGATGATGGGTCAGAGGCTGCAGCACACGGTCCCCTTGTGTGTACTGTGGCCTATGAGTGGGGGGGTGTGTTGGGGAAGGTGATGGCCTCTTCCACCCCATGTCCTGCTGAGAAGATCTCACCACAACCAGCACTGGGACAGCCAAACCATCAGAAGTCACCATCTTGTCAATGGGCACCCTCGTTAACGCCCCCTTGTCTGATGTGGCTATCCTAGTACAGAGGAGCAAGCAGATACTGCACAGGGCTGTGCAGAGTTAACCAGCGTTAGAAAGAGGTCAGTACTGATGGTAGATGTTGGGATGAGAGCACGTAAGTGTTTTTTACATCAGTCTTTCCTTTTAGTCATGATTGGCTTTCAAATAGTTCCTATGTATCAAGGAGTCCTCATGAAAAGTACTTTAAAAGTGAAGGAAGGGGCTGGGGATTCAGCTCAGCGGTATAAGCGCCTGCCTTGTGAGTACATGGTCCTGAGTTCAATCCCTGGTACCGCCGATTAAAAAAAAAAGTATTCTAGGGGGCCTGGGATTCAGCTCAGTGGTTTAAGCACCTGCCTAGCAAGCATGAGGTCGTGAGTTTGATCCCAGGTACCAAAAAAAATCTCCAGGTGGCAGATTCCAACACAGGACAGGAAATGACACTGCAGTGATGACACAGTGCCAAGGGCGCAGAGCTCCGAAGCCAATGTAGCAGCACTGACACCGGTTCACCTCAGTGAGGAGCACCTGGATGTCCGTTTGATGATTTTAGACCTTTATGTGTTTTAAAAACATTTCATAATAAAAGCATGGAATTTGAGGTCAGAAAATCTGAGCTCAAATTCCACCTCTCTGAGTTCAAATTCCACCTCTCTGAACAGGTCACCTGATTTCCAAACTTGCCTATGTGAATAAGCATAGGTCAGTTGTCCGTTTATGATACCGAAGGTAACAGCGCCGGAAACATTTTGTAAACTGGTCATCGCTACACGAATGTGTTTAATGGTGGTGACGGGAATGGGTTGAAAGAGTTCAAGCACAGGATGACTTTCATGAAAAACACCCCTGGGGTGCAAATGAGGGTTCCTGCCTGGTGGCTTGAGGGAAATATGGACTGGTGACTTACTGACATCGCTTCCAAACTGAAGATCCTGTGATGGTTCAGACCAGGAGCCAAAGACCCAGGCCAGGCAGAAGACACAGCTGAGCCAGGGGACAAAGTCTGAGAGCTGGGACGTACAGGGTGATGGAGATTGGAGAATGGAAAGACTCAGAGCTTCTCTGAACAAGGCAGCCACTGCCTAGAGCCAGCCAAAAACGACCGCAATTTCACAAGTGTGTGCTTCACTGTGCTGGGCGTCTATGTCTGTGTCCACTGAAGTGAGGATCTATGTGCATATTTACCATTTATGTATGTACGATTATTTTCAAGAATTCGTTACTTTTTAATACTTTGGAGTTGTGCAAGAATTGTTGCAATAGATGTAATGATGTTTTCATCACCTTCCAAAGAAACCCTTGATTCATTACCCGTCACACCCCATTCCTCTTTTCTCTGGCCCCAGATAACCACTCATCTATTTTCTGTCTCTGTAGATTTGCTTATTCTGGACATTCATATGAGTGGTGATCATATGACACTGGGCCATTTGTGACTTGCTTCTTTCACTAAGAACATGTTTTCAAGGTTCATGATGTTCCAGCATGTTATCAGAAGTCCATCACTTTTTCTTGCCAAGTAATAGTCCATTTCCTGTGTTCAAAAATACTGAGGGATGTTTGGGATATTGGAATCATGTTGTTACAACCATTCCTGTACAACTTTTTGTTAGGGTATAACTGGAGGCTGCCAGGCATATTTCAACAGATCTCTCTTTTTCGTGTGTGTACGTGTTCATTTGAAAAATATTAACTCAAAAAGTCATGTGAGCTAAAGATAACACATTTCGACACCAGTTTCCTAAGTTTGGTGTAGAACTTGCAGAGAGGGAAAAATGAAGCAACTGACACCCATGCATTTTTTTGGCTTTTCATCTTTCTCAGGGTTTGATTAAGATGCCACATAAATATGCGTTCATTTTATTTAAAAATCTACCTTTGCTTCCCAAGGGATTTTTGAGATGATTTCATAAACCTCCTAGACAATTTAAAGTGAGTTCAGAAAGAATAAACTGGACCAGGATCAAGGAGATACAATCTTTGTGCCCAGTTCCTTAGATGACAGGAAAAGTAGAGGGCATTCAAAGCCAGGGCAGCAGCCCTATCTTTTGACCAGGGGGACAGTCACTCCGGAAGACATGTCTCTCGTGCTCAGAGATGAGAGGTCTCTGTGAGGGACACACAGGTTCCCGAAGTTAGAACCCAGTGCACTAAATGTAGAGGTAAACTGGGTGTGGCAGCGCACGCCTATCATTCTAGCACTGGGGAGGCTGAGGTAGGAGGATCGTGATGAGTTCAAGGACAGCCTAAACTATACCATGAGATTGGTCTCAAAAAGCAAATAAACAAAAAATAAACGAACAAGTGAACTCAGTAGCTCAGAGAAACGCGTTAGCTTGGTGGTGATGGGAGGAGGTCCATGCAAGAACTGGAGAAGAAAATGTAGGCACTGTTTTCTGCAGCTCTGTGATCTAGTGCTGCCATCACTGCCCAGCTGTGTGCTGTTCGGGCAGGTCGTTTCATCCTCATGAACCCTGGTTTCCTCGTGAGTAAATAGGGACAAAACAGCATCTGCTCTTTTGGTCATTTTCTAAAATTGAAGGAATAAAGTGCTTAGCAAAGTGCCTGTCGCACTTTAAGCATGTTTGGTGGAGATTAATGAATGCTGGTGTCTTGTCGTCCGGACTGTGTGTATTTGTGTGTGTGTGTGTGTGTGTGTGTGTGTGTGTGTGTGCGTACATGTGTCCTGGGAGGACCCTTATGGGCCAAAGCTGAATCCTGGGAGTATCTCTGACCTGACACTACAAATAGTTCCTGATTCATAAGCGTCTGGTGTCAACTGTCCAGGGGGGAAGACCCATGGTCAAAGAGCCAGATCACAGAATGGAAGGCAGGGACAGGAAGGAAATTCGAGACTGGCGACACAGGAAGGTCAGGTGGGAACTAACCCGGGTGCATTTTCTGGACAAACGTCTGGACGTGTCTGCCAGCCCTTTGCAGGTGGCACCAGTTGAGATACACACATTAATGAGCCAAGGAAGACATGGACAGAATTTGTCTGATGGACGGGGGAGCAAATCCTGCCCTAGGTAAAGCAGGAAAGAGGTGCAGAGGACAGAGGTTTGAGTGGGCAGCTTTGTAGACCTGAGCATGGGACAGCGTGGGGAGTGGGGCACAGGCACGCTGAGAAGGTGACCAAGGGCCAGGTCACAAGGAGTGGCAGCTGTCAGGCTGCGCAGGCTACTGTTCATTCTGAGTGGAACCGGGGTGGAGGAGGAGTTTAAGGGTGGGAATGGCACTGCCAGGTTTCTGGCTGCTCTGTGGTCCTTCAGCAGTAGGAGGACAATCTGACATCACTGATCCTGATACGTGAGTGCAAAGCAGGTTCTTATGTCGGACCTGGCGTGATAGTGGCATGACGTATTACACAGCAGTTCTAGCGATGCCAGTCTTTAGAGCATGGTAAGTGGTAGAATCAGGCTGAAACCCAGTGGAAAATGTGCAGGAAGGAAAAGTTTTGAAAAGTGTTTTAAGTAAAAAAAAAAATTGACACTGAAACAAAGAAGGGGGAAATTTCATAAAAAGCACCACCAAAGTCAACTTTGTAAAAGTAAAAATGAGAAAGAGTTTCCATGGATAATTGTTGCTTATTCCAGAGCTGAGCCCAGAGACACCTTCATCTTCGGTAGGGAACTAAGAATATATTTGTTGCTTCTTGGCAACGGGTATGTTTCCTGGCTTCACTTGGGCGGCCTGGTGCTGGATCGGCTCGCATAAAATGGCTTGTGGACAGTCACCCTTCCCCGCACGCTGCCTTTTATTAGTGCTATGGAGATTGTATTAACTTCCTGTTGGTACTGAGCTATTGGCCATCAACTTGGTGGTTTAAAACAACACAAATTTATTGTTTTATGGAAATCCGACATGGGTCTTCTGGAGCCTAACTTCTGAGTGCCCAGGAAGGTCCAGGATGCAATATTTTCCAACTTCCAAAGGCCACCTTCTTCCCTCAGCTCCTGATCCTTCCTCTAGCTTCAAGGCTGGCAATTACCTACCTTGCTCCAAGCTCTGTCTGTCTATTTGTCTGTCTGCCATCTCACTCCTCCTGCAACTCCGGTTCTCCTGCCTCCTCCTCTCTCTTCGAAGAACCTGGCGATTCCTTGTGCTGACCTGCATGACCGGGATGGCTTCCCTACCTTACCATCCTTCCTCCCATCTGCCAAGTCCCTTTTGTCGTACATTCACAAGTTCCGAGGATCAGGGTGTGAGCATCTTTGGGAAGAGACACTACCATGACCACGGAATGGAAGTGCTAAGTCACAGACTTCTGTGCCAGTGAGACAATGTGTGTGGCTGTGTAGCCCAGTCTCTGGGACGAACCACCCCGCCACCTCCAGCTGCTGGCCCTGTGGCCTCCGAGTGTCCGTTTCCTTATCTGGCAGTGGGACATTAATTAGATTCATTTCATAAAGCTTTTGTGAGAACAAATTGAATGAAGAGATTGGTTTGTCAGTAACTTGGAACAATAACTGGCCCATGGTGTGGGTTCATTAAATATTGGCCATTAGTAGCTGATGGATGGGTACTGTATAAGGTTTTTCTCTATGACTGAATTTGAGAATTAAGGGCTATGTCTGTTTTGTGTGTGTTGTTGGAATTTTTATGTTTAAGAAAAGTATATGGATAGATATCAGAATATCATGTTCAGTGGAAGAAGGTAAACACAAACAATCCCATAGTTCATGGTTCTATTTATAAAGTTGAAGAACAGGACAAACAAATGTGTGCTCCAAATGGTGGAAAGCAGGAAAGAGTTCAGCTGGCCTGAGACTGGGATCTTTAGAAAAGTCAGCTTGCAAGCCTAACCCATTGCTGTGATAAAAGAACAGGTATTATGGGCTTTATTTGTGTTTCTACAATTAACAGGGTTTAGACCACAAGTGTCCCAGTGTGCTCCACTCCACCACATGGGCAGGCTGTATTTATAGCCAGAGAAAAGGAAGTAACATACCGAAAATGGAAGCGAAGGACAGAGATCATTGTAACTTGTGTCTGTCTTAATTGAACATGGTCTGAATGGTCAGCCTCTTGTGTTCGGCTGAGACTCAGCTACTTGCTAAAAGAGTGGGTTATAGTTGGTGTGTACAACAAGTTAGGTTCATTTCACTATGTATGGAGAAACTTTAGGCCAAACATAAAATATATACCAAGGCACCTTTAGGCCAGAGAATTCGATTGAAGAGCTAGCATCTGGGAACTCTTCTACCAGCCTCTTCCAGGGAAACTGGAAGAGTGGTTCTATCAACTGATAGAGTGGTTCATTGTGCCTACACAATAGGATTTATCTCAATATCTGACTTGCAGCTTGGTGCATGGTAGGTGGAGGTATCTACCTGAGCAACCCCCAATTAAAACCTTGGACTCTGGGTCTCTAATGATCTCCCCTGGTTGATAACATTTTATAAAGTTTGTCACCACTCGTTGCAGGGAGAAGTGAGTGGGGCCTGTGCAACTCCATTGGGAGACGACTTTTGGCTCCTGGTTCCTCATTTCCTCTAGAATTTGCCTCATGAATCTTTTTTCCTTTGCTGATTTTGCTTTATATTTCTTCACTGTAACAAATTATAGCCATGAGTACAACTGTGTGCTGAGTCTCACGAGTTCTTCTAATGAATCATCAAACCTGAGGGTGGTCTTGGAGATTCTGACAACATAATAGTTACCCGGGAGAGGGATGGGTTATAGAGTGAAAAGGAACACAAGGATATCATGTTCTCTATCTCTATGTGGGTCATAGACAAGTATGTACATATAGAAAAGCAAAATCACTAAACAGTACCCTTGAGATGAATCACTGTATTCATTTCACCATGTGTATGCTACTGCTCAAAAAATTAATCTACAAGAACTCAAACAAACGTAAGTGGTCAGCTATTTCTCAGGACAACCCACATGGATTGATGGCCTATCCAGACACAGCTATGAACATTTTGCTTTTAAAGTGAGGGTTCCAAAGAGAAAAAGCGAAGTCCTCTGCATTCAAGGGACTTACGCATGGATGAACGGTCCTCATGCACTGAAGGCTGACCCTGAAGCAGGTGATGAGGATGGTTTTAAGAGATCTCTTTCTAGTCTCTGAAGGAGAAGCTTGCATGCTCCTCCAGTGTCTCCTTTCCCTTTCTCATCACATAAAAGACAGACATCTGCCTTTGCCCATTCCTAATCACATCATAGTGCACTGCTCCGTGGTGTGAGACTCTCCTAGGAAGCAGAATCAGCCCCAGTTTGAATTATTGTTTTGGAAAAACTTCACATGATGTTATAATCAAGTCTCATATGCACTCCAACTTGTCTTTGCCTTTCCTGTATTTCCTATAAGGGCCAGGTTTTGCTTTAAAAGCCACGTCCTGTAACTTAGTCTGTGAAGGGGATGTGTAAAGTTAAGGCAAACTGTAGAAGGAAGAGGCTGGGCTACTTCCACTTCTTCCAAATCAGATTACTGTCAAAAGCTGTGCTGCTCTGGGGGAGACTTCCTTGAGAGCAAAGCAAGATAAGCAGCAAATGCTGACAGTAGCTTGTTCCGTGTGCTTGGGGGCAAGCAATTGTTCCCAGCTATTCAACGATAAGATCATTGACTGGTAGATAGCTCCATGGGTCAAATGTGGCTCCCACGGTGCAAGTGTTGGACACTTAATCCCCATGTTGGGACATGCAGCCTCCTGGGAGATGTTTAAATCACAGGGCTCGGTCTTCAGGAATGGATTAAGGCTGTTATCAAAGGGCCTGAAACTGCAAGTTGGATCTCTAACCCCCACCCACCTGGCTGCACGCGCTTTTCTCCTCTTGCCTCCTGTCGGATGCTGCTCTTGGTACTGAGCTTTTCGGCCTCCATAACTACAGGGAATAAATTTATTTCCTTTGTAAGTCTCTGTAGAGTGTGTGTTGTGTCCCTTGTACCTAGAACTTGCAAAAAAGACAACCTGACCACAGTTGTCATGCAGGCTAATTAATGATGCTGGCTCTTAATAAACATAACCGGATTTCTGTGATGTGTTGGATAAAACCTGCAGAGAGAAATTTTACATCACGTCCTGCAGATTTGGTGTGATTAGAATTGATCTTATCAGATCATGTGTTTTCTGCCTCTTAGCAATAAATTCATAAGTATTTTGACACATGCTGCTTTGATTAGTTTTAGATGTGTGTATACTTTGTTTAAATAACTTCATTAAGTACAAAAGTTAGAGCATGAGGGCTAATGAAATTATTTCTGATTTTTAAACATAAATTTTATTCCCAAAGCCACCTATTAGAACTATATGCACATATTCTTATACTTGACTCTTCAGGAATCCATTTTATATATGCATTCTATAATGTATTCCTCAGTGATTTTTATAATGTTCTTCTAAATGAATGTTAAGTCAGTTACTTAAATTGAAAAATAATATTACCCTTTTGATGACAAGAAATATATGTAATTTGGCTGACTGGTTTGCAAATTAAATTATGTGATGGAATATTTTTCATCAATTGAATAAGTCAAAACCGTAGCTCCAAGATCTGAGTTCAATACAAAAGATCTACAGAATAAACCTTTTGGCTTTTTTTCAACTCGTGCTGAGACAGATTTAACAGGGTGCCTCTAAGTGAAAAGATAACAGTTAAAATAATGGTTATTTAAAAGTCTTTGTCCCTTTTCAAATACTTCATGGAAGGAGATGCTTGTGACAAAATAATAAATCTTTTCTCAAATTGGATAGTATCCAAATATTTGCTTTTAACAAAATTAGAGAAAAACTTAATCAAAGCTATAGATCCTTAAGAATTATTTTGTGTTTGGGGCATGCAGTTCAGAAGTTCAAAGAATTGACAGTCAGGGCTTCAGGTAAAGGCTTTCCTTTCTCATCTACTTATGTATGTGAATGATTCTCAGGGTTCACACAAGTGAAAAACAAGGAAAAGTTTCGAAACTGACTCTTTCTGGTAGTATGTTAGTTGTGAATATATGAATTAATTGAGGGAAAACTATGTTCATCTATCTCACTGAGATGCATTACAAATTGCTTTTAATATAATTACATAGTCACATACTATTAGGCAGGTAGTTTGCCTTAGGGCAAAAGGGGAAGCCAAAACAGCATGCTAGGCTGGATGTGGTGGCACACACCTGTAATCTCAGTACTTGGGAGCCCGAAGCAGGAGAACTGCTGCAAGTTCAAGGCCAGCTTAGGCTACATAGTGAGTTCAAGACCAGCCCAAACTTATACCACGACCCTGTCTCAACCTGCCCCCACCCAAGCATGCTTTGTCAGTTATGGTTAAGAAAAGAAATAAAGACTTCAACTTCAATGTATAATGCATTTATAATCATATATTAGGTTTTAGACCCAAAGACAAAGGACCTCTGTTTCTAGAACAATACATATAGCATTCCAGGCTGCCATAACCTATGAGCCAATAATATCAGGAAAGGGTATGGTCTTTCAAGACCCCCCTGCTTTGGGTTGGAACCTGGTTAAAATTAAGAATATCTTTTGTAAAATTCTTTTCTAAATTCTGGTAGCCAGATGTGGTGGCATATGCCTATGCCCAGCACTCTAGCAGACTGAGACAGCAAGATCATAAGTTTGAACCCAGTCTGGGTAATTTAACAACTCTGTGAGGTGCTATTTCAAAAATTTAAAAAATGTACTAGGGATGTAGCTCAGTAAGAAGGTCCTGGATGGGAGTCCTAGTATAGTTAAAAAAAAAAAAAAAACCAGAAAAAGTTCTTACATGATTAAGGTTCCTTGATGCAGGAGATCAGGGCATGGCAGACTTGCTGGGGAATTGGGCATGACCTTTGGTCACAGAGTTCCCAGGACACATATGTAGAATGTTTCCTAAACCTTGCTCTTTGAACCAATCAGAGAGTTGTACCTTCAATTCTCACAGAAGCTTGAGCAGGATTTTGATAGGGCAGCCTGAACCTGAGGTAAGCCTGAGGAATGGGAGATGAAAAAGATGGCTGCCATGGAGGGCCTGGCCACTGTGCTCTCCCTTTCACAGTAGTCTGCTCTCACCTTGTAGAGTTTACTTCTTTTCCTACCTTTAGTTGACCTGAACTTGCTCTGCAGAGCATATTTCTTTGCTTTCCATACCTTTAATACATATAAAACCTTGTTACCTTTTATGCTTGTCATGACCAATTCTTTGTTCAGGATAGTAAGAACCCAGAAACTACCTCTAGATGGAGACTCCAACACCCCAGAGCCCCAGTAACATTTTTGGTAAGCACCCAGAAAACCTAGTAACACCCTGAGGAAACACCAACTATCTGAAGAGGAAGATATTTTTATCTGAAATGGAAGACACTTCATCATCCTACGTAGTTCCTTGAACTCCATACCCAAACCCACATGCTGTGCAGATGCCTGCCCATCTCACTTGCAAACGTAATGTTCTCTATATCTACCTTATCGTAGATCCTACCCCTGCTTCTGCATGGTTTTCTACTGTCTTCACTGAATTCTTTTATCGATGGTACAAAAGGACCAAGGAGGTTCTCAAGGGCCCAAATAGGACCTAGATTCCTGGTGGTTGCACTGCATAATGATGTTTTGATCAATAATGGATTCATAGATAATCACTATAAGCTTCTAATGGATCTGAACACCTATTGCTTAGTGTTTTTACTGTACATTTTCTATGCTTGGATACGTTTAGATACACAGACTCCATTATCTTCCAGTTACACACAGTTCTCAGCACAGAGCATGTTGCTCAGGCCATGCAGATTTGTGGCATCCACCTCTATGATGTTTGCACAGTGACAAAGTTGCCTAATGATGGATTTTTCAGAGGTGATCTCATCTTTAAAAAAAAAACTCGAAAAAGATAGCAGAAAAGATGGGCATGGTGGTGCATGCTTGTGCATCAAAAGATAAAATATATTATATATATATAAAATATATATTTATGTTGTATTTCAATTGTACACTATTAACAATTTATGATTCTTGGACCAGGAATTATTACTACTATTTTACAATGCAAACCAGTGGTCAGAGGAAGAAGCTTCATAGTGTTGCAGGGTACAACATGAGGATCAACAAAAATGTTTTCTTTGTCTGTGTGTTTTTGAGACAGGTCCCACTATGCAGTCTAGGCTTGTCTTGAACTCAGTAGGTAGCCCGGGCTGGCCTCAACTTGAAGTGAACTTCCTGTCTCAGCCTCTTGAGTGCTAGGGTAACAGGAGTGCATCACCCTGTCCAGTATTGATCAACAAAAACCTTTACACAGAAAGAATGTTAGGACAGAATTCTGAGGGGCAGGGAACAGGAGGATCGAAAATTAAAGCCCAGAGGGGAAGGAGAGGAAGAGAAGGGGAAGTAAAGACAATTAAGGTGTGTAATATGTAGGTACCAACTCCCTACAATGAATGCAATCATTATGTGCTGCAAACATGTACTAATAAAAATAAAAGTTAAAAAATGGTAAACCAATCTGGGTAACTTAACATTTTAGTGAAGACCTTATCTCAAAATAAAAACTAAAAACGGTCTGGGAATATAGCTCAGTGTGAAGGTCCTGGGTTCAATTCTTGGTACTGAAAACAAAACAAAAGCTACAGCAAAGCAGAAAAAAATATTCTATTCTCTACACTCCATAGATGTTTATCAGACTGATTTTGCCCCGTATGTCCTAGTACTTCATGTTTCTGTTTCCATATCGAACTCGCATGGCTTGCAAGTAGCTTGGATTTACTTGTGCAGAACCTAAACATCTGGTCTTGAGCTGCAGACCAAGTCACGTTTTGGTGACCTGTTTATTGACACTGATTTCCACAGCCTCTGAGTCCTGTAAATGTCCTATTCAGAACTGTAGGTGGTGGAGCTGGATAATTAGTATTGCAGGTCACTAGTGAAATGCTTCAAACCAGAAAGCACTGAGGCATCCCAAGAAATTATTTTTCCTGGCTTCTTCCATACAATCTCATAATTCCAATTTCAGATGTTTGGAGTGGGCAAAATGCTCTTATGGTTTCCTCTACAGCAATGAAGAAAACAAATTAGGCTGCCTGGAGTGCAGCTGAGGAGAGAAACTGTTTTCCTGCCATCTCCTCCACTGTCTTCCAGAGGATGTCACCGAGCGTTTGCCATCTGACACAGGTGAAGGGGGTGAGAGAGCTGAGAGGACTTGGAGGGTGAAAGTACCTTAAGAAATTTGCCACTTTGCAAAAGGAAAACCATTTTAAAAATACAGCCCCTGAAAACGCACCCCCTTTCTCGCCCCAGAAACAACATAACTATCTAAAAACAAGTCCTACGTTTCTAGGTAGCTTGTTGGCTCTTACTATGTCTTTGGACAAATGCCTTGTGACTACTTTTGGACAACTCTGCGCCATTTTGACATCTTCACTATTTTAGGGATGCTTTGGAACTGTAAACCAAGTCCCACCCCCTGGATCTGGCCTTCCTGAAGCAACCTATTATTGGATTGACAAAGACTGTCTTTTGGCCAGAGCTTTCCTCTGGTTCCGTTGGGTCTACCGCTTGAGTAAGCAGACCTCAGGCTTCCGTTTCTGTCCTTGTAGAATCCAGTTTGAGCAAGAATCCTGTGAACTCAGTTTAGTGAAAATTCCCCACCCTTGGTATCTGATTACCCCCTATGGTTATCACCCTGGCCTGCCTTGAGCAATAATCCTATCAATTCCCTGAGATTTCTTTCTGGTAATTTTCTATCCACTGAGCCCACCAGTGTTAGTTCTCCTTGTTGAAGCTGGAATTGAATCCAGTCTCTTTCTCACTTTAAAACCACATCGAAATGGTCCCTATTCTTGTAGAGATGAGAGAGTGGTAGGTCAGTACTCACGTGTACTCTAACTCTGATGCTTCCCTATTCCCTACCCTGTGAAAGGAATGAAATCACAAAAAGTCGGGAGACTGAGGGAAGGGGAAGCCAGACAGGGCATTCTTTCTTCTTTCTGGCCTTGTTACCCTGCCCTGATCTCCGTATTGCCTGCTTATCGTAGCTGAATTTCTACCCCACCCTGATCTTGCTTATCGCCAAAGGCTGGAAACCTATGGGCCAGAGGTCCCACTTCAGGTGGGCTGTTTGAAACTGGTTGGATCTCGGACAGCTGCTAGACAAGCTTCACCTTCATGATAACTCCTTCTGAGTGATCCTCACCCCCAGCACCATGACAGTTGACATGTTGACAGTTGACAGTTGTCACGATGACTGCTGGAAGGAACCACAAAAGGAAGGAAAAGACCTGAATCTCCAGAAAATCTCTGCCTATTCCCAGGAAAACCACGACTCTTCCTCCCCTTTGTGAGCCTATCCCTGCCCCTCATTTCTGTCACCCTATGTCCGTAACCTCCCAAACCCTAAAGGGCCGGGGACAGAGGTTTGCAAAATTATTTCTCACTTCTCCTGTTCTTAGTTGAGGATAAAGTTCTCTTTGGCTGCTCAGTTGGCCCTCAGTCATGTTATTAGCTTCATAATTCTGGAAGGGAAAAGGGACCCAGCTTGGGGTCAGACATTGCTAAGTCTCAGGGTGGAGACTTTAGGAGTGGGGAGGGCTGCGGAGGAGTGATGAGTTGGGCCCTTTTAATTTCGATTTGTAAAATGTGGATCAGGTTGAATTTTTTTTTTTTTAGCATGTCCTTTGGTTATTTAAATTGTTTCTCGGGCTTGTGCTGACCTCGTGCTGATACTAGACCAGCCACACAGAGCTACAGTGATGAAGAACTTTTGGAAAATCAGGCAAGAAACTTCAGCAACAATCAAAAATAAATTTTCCATTGATCAGATACGTTTTTAGGCCATCAGGACAGAGAGAGCCACAAGTCACGGCAGGCTGTCTATGTACTAAAGAAAACAGGAGAACATGGAGGACCCTGTATCCGAACTGACCTGGTTGGTGCAGAGAACAGCCAGGCTCCTTGCTCATGCTGAGTCTATTTTCGTATTAAACTGGATTCAAGAATTAAAAGAAAAAAAAAAAAGCTGGGAAGCTCATCTACAGGAAATGTTTATTAAGAATTACAGATATAAATGTAGATACATTTTTATTGGCGTCAAGGAGCCCTAAAATGTTGTAAATTGCATGTAATGTATTACACATGTGTGTATTATTTTGAACACAAGTTAATTCAAAAGTATAGCAGGAATTTGATCAGCCTCAACAATTTGGTCAAACAAATGTATTTTAATGAAATGACTCTGGGTTCCAACATGGCTAAACTCTCTCTGACTCTCCCCTCACTCCGTGCAGAGTGTGATTTATACAATGCTTGCTTCTTCATTAAATGAGTGTTCGAGGCCTTACTCCACGCAGAGAAGAATGTCCTACTTGGCAAACCGCCAATTTCTGACTACAGAACAGGGACCCTACCATTTATAAAATACTTGTACATGCACTGACTTATTGATCAGCTCAGTGGATATATGCTTTTTAGTTTTCTGTTTTGATGAAAAAGGGTGCAAAGTGCTTCAGTGGGTGGTTAAATGTCCCACCTCCCATAAGTTATTGAATACAGCATTTAAACCTGAGGCTTTGGACTGTCCAAGTTCAACACTTTCTGTATCCCCATGTGTTGAGGGCTGACGCGTGCTCTCCACAGTTCTTACACTGCAGCCTTACCCTCCAGTTTCTCAGAATGTTTCTGGACTTAGGACCTTTGATGAGAGAATTAAGGAAAACTGAGGTGATAAAGGTGGATCCTAATACAATGTGACAAGGAGGGAGTAGGAGCAAAACAAAAGAGAGATAACAAGGAGCAAGGAGACACATGTTCTACAAAAAGGAAGGGAACCAAGAAATAAGGGGAGGGAACAGGTAAAAAAAAGAATTAAGATCTTGTATGTCTATGGACCAACTCCACATGATGAATGTAATCATCACCCACTGCCAACGTATTTGTAAAAATAAAAATTAAAGCTAGGCATAATGACACATGCCTCTAATCCCAGCCCTTGGGAAGCTGAGGCAAGAGGATTGTTGCAAATTCCAGATGAACCTGGGCTACAAAATGAGCTCAAGGCCAGCCTGAACTGCATAGCGAGACCCTGTCTCAAAAAAGATTTAAAAAATTAAAAATTAAAATTAAAAATTAAAAAAAGAAAAGTGACTTTATTTTTTGCAGCAACATTTAAAAACATTTATTTCAGTGAAATGTGGAGATTAACAAAATGAGGTATACATTTTTCAAGATAAAAGGGGAGGAGCTGGGAGCTCAGGGGTAGAGCGCTTGCCTAGAATGCTTGATTCCAGCACTGAGGGCAAGGTCAGAAGGAAGGGACATGGGGGACACACTTGACCACAGGGGAAAGACCATGTGAGGACACAGTGAGAAGGCGGCCATCTGCAAGCCACAGAGACAGTCCTCAAGAGAAAACAGCCCTGCCCATGTGTTGATCTTAGCCTTTGCCTGTAACATGGTAAGAAAACAAACTCCTTTATGGATCTAGAAGTGGACAATTCACCATGGCACCTATTTCATTCTATACAGGAAACAACAATAGCTCCCTCTGACCATAAATAAACCCAAATTTCATAATATGAGTTGAGCATCCCCAACTCTAAAATCTGAAATCCAAAGTGCTTTAAAACCTGAAACTTTTTGAGCAGTCATGAGCCTACAGCATAGAAAATTCCATCTCTGACCTCATGCATCAGATTGCAATGAAACACAGGGGCACTGAAAATAGTGTCTAAAACTACCTTCAGGCTATAAGTGCATATGAAGCATTAAGGAATTTTGGGCTTAGTCTTGGGTCCCATTCCCCAAATATCTCATTATGTATATGCAAATACTGCAAAGTAGAGCAAAAATCTGAAATGCTGCTGGTTCCAAGCATTTTGGAGAAGGAATACTTGGAATACTCATCCGGTACCTAGGACTCTCACTGCTTCCTCTAGCTCACTTACTCCACTCATCAGACTTCTTCCTCAGCCGGTGTCATCTCTTCTCCCTGGTTGTATTTCCTGTCCATCTCTAGGGCTTTTGGGATATTACTGGGTCTTCAAGGCCCAAATCAAATACCACCATTGATACCTGATTTTGGGTACTGGGAGGTGGGATTGTTGTGGGATGATCAGTTCATAAATTCCCTCTTGAGTGGGGCTAGCGCCCGTATTAAAGAGGCCTCAGAGGGACCCCTACTGCTTTCACCTGAGGACACAGCCAGAAGACATCCTCTGTGAGCCAAGATGCTGGTCCTCATTGGACATGGAGTCTGCTGAGCTTGTCACCGGCTGCCCAAGCTCCAGAAACCAGAGCAGTAAATTTGCCATTTATAAGCTACTCTGTTCATGGTGTTTTCTCACAGCTGCCTGATTTTATTTTTGGTCATGTGACAAAACACTTGAGAAAATCAGTTTAAAGGAGGAAAATCTGACCTTTAACCCACGATAGGTTGGCTGCATTGTTTTGGGACTCTGGCGTGACAATACATGATGGCCACGTGTGGCAGAGCAAGGCCTCATGGGACCCAGAAGTGAAGAGAAAGAGGAAAGGCCTAGGCTCCTAATATCCCCTTCAAGGGTGCAGCCCAAGGGCCCTGACTTTGTTCTCCATCTGCCGAAGGTTCCACCACTTCCCAACAGCACCTTAGGCTGGGGACCAAGTCTGTAACCCTTGAACCTTTATGGGACACTCCAGATCTTAACTACGATGCTGCGCACATGACAGACTCAGCCATCCCTTAGCACCTCCCTCGAAGACCTCAGAATATGTGACATAGATACCGGAAGCCACAGGCTCCTTGGTGAGACTTCCCTCCTTCACGTTACTGCAGAAGCGCATGGCGGAGTCTGAACCAGCAGAACACTGTGCAGGGCTCTGACACCCACTTTCACAGTGGTGGCCTCAAACATACCGGCAACTTCAGGGAATCGACATCTTCCTTCCAAGAGGAGCAAGGGAAGCTTCCAAAACTTCCAAAGCAACACACTGGAATCGCCTCACTTCCCACCCTGATACAGCCAGCTCTTCAGCAGAAGGTGACAGCTCTCGTTTAACCCCACTGACCCTCTCAAGACACCCAACAGGGTAAAAGCAAAGGGAAGAAGAGGATTGTCACGTACTATGGGTCCTGCTTGCTTTTGTTTCTCACTACGGTCATCTGAGCACACAAGGCCTTCTAGGCGCCAATGCTGCATTCTGCACGTGTCTCTGGTGGGTGGCGGCCTCAGATGAGAAGCCGGATCTCTCGGATCTCTCGGGGCAGCTGGCAGGCTCCAGGCTGCCCCACCCTGTGGCCCGCACGTGAGGCCCAGCCACAAGATGGGCAGCCTGCCCTTTAAGGCTGCACCAAGCCTTGGCTTCCAAAACCCAAGCCTCCAAAATTTGGGCTTATGTAACTTATTTGTTTGTTTTGAAGCCAGCCCTGTCCAAGCAGAGAGCATTTAAGACTCCCTTTTAGAGAAAATTTGGAAACCAACATTATCATTAAGTAAATCAGCAAGCAATGGTCCTGTAAAAATACCGAGCCACACAGTTCTAAGGACTTGTAGGATCCTATTCCTGGTGGAATCATGTTGCCTGGTGGTTTCTCTGAAAATGACTCCTGGGATTTTGCTTCTCTGTCTCAAACCAGAGCTAGAGTCTAACAGCCGAAGCCTGTTGGTTCTGAGAGTTTCCTCTGGGTAGGAGCCCTGCCTTGAGACCAGGGGCCATGGAGGCTTATCTATAGAGAATCCCAGTGGCTCTTTCCCTAGGCAGTTGTTGAGTCTGTGGAAGAGACCATGCGTTTTGTAGAACGTGGTCAAATGGAAAACATGAAATGACATTCATCTCCACGCAGGCCAGATGCTGTTTTCCATTAGATCCTAGACATGTGGGAACAGGTGTCAAGGGCCTGATAAAAATGCTGTTCCCTGTTATTTCTGTTAGGGAAAATCCTGGAAACCATGTAAACATTCAGTGAGAGAACAGTTAAAGAAACTATGGCCATTTTCAATGTATCCAATTAAAGATCCATCGAAGTCATAAAGAGTCTTTGAAGAGTCTTTCATGACTGGAAGGAAGTGTTTATGATTTGTTAGGTTTTTAAAAAGTGGAAATGCAAAGTCATATATGATGTATGAGACCCATTATGTTTATTGTATGTACTTAGGAAATACACCATCCTTTCAAGAGGGGTTATATCCGTGCAAAGGGATTTTGAGAACTTTTTATTGGTTTCTTTATACCTTTCAGCATTTTCAAACTCTTCTACAATGGGCATTTATTACTTTGATTGTCAGAAAATAAAATAATTACACGGAAGCTGCCTTTCCTGTTGGCAGAACTGCGTTCATATTTTATTTAGATACCGTTTTCCCTGGTCCTCATCCTCCCCACCCACCCCCTGCCTCCATGGCTCCTCCAGTTGGGTCTGACAAAGAGGCCGGGACCTCAAATGAGGTAGGAGGATGTTTCCAGATGCATGGAGCCACAGCAGCACCCCCTGGGCACCCGGAGGCTATGCTGAGCACTGTTGACATTCCCCATGCACAAACTCCACAAGCCTGAGATGGAAGCAGGCTACAAGGAACTTTCCATCTGCTGATTCATCGTCTTCTATCAAGAGAGTTCCAGGGGCCACCCTTTCCCTCCTCCTTTTACTGCAGCCACTGGTCCCCTGAAACAATCTTGACCAATTTGCAGAAAGACATCTTCAAGGTCTGGTGAGGCAGCCTGGTTCAAGCAAGGCGAAGGGACTGCTCTTATTGAGCTCTAAATGCTGTCTAGCCACAAGAGGCCCGGTTTGTTCCTCAGCCCAGCCAATTCCTGGTCCTTGTAGGTTTGCTCCATGTGTTAATGAGTGTAATCCGACTCGCAGCTCCGTTTGGAGCCATGTGCATGACCTCATCAGCCCCTTCCCATGCACACGGGTGCAGCCTCCTTCCAGGTGCTGAAGTGTGGTGTTGAGGGGCTTGAGTGGGGGCTCGAGAAGCAAGCTGTTCTGAAGTGTTTGCAGGAGCTGACGTGCTGTTAGCTACATGCCCAGCGATGACTCAATTCAATTACATGCGCCAACTGCTTTGTGAGTGATTATCTGTATCACAAGCAGAATCCAAGAACTCCCCAGTCCCCTTAGAGAATCCCTTCATTTCCTCCATAGTGCCCCTCTAGCCATTTGGTTTAAGGATAGATTCAAATTCTTCCTCACCCCTCTTTGGTGTTTTGAGAGAGTGTCTCTCTGTAGTGAAGAAATGTAGCCTAGGCTAGACTGGAACTCACAGTGATCCTGTCTCAGCCTCCCGAGTGCTGGGACTTCAGGTGTGTGCCACCATGCCCGGCTAAGCCTTGGATTCCTGTGTGGTGTTGCTAAACCAGCACTGGCCTTCACATTAGCAGGTCAGGTAGAAAATCTCCTGTCTGCTCAGCCTCCCCAAAACTCTGTAGCTGTAAGCTTTACCCAAACTCTATTCCCTCACTTTTCAACTGGGACTAATAAAGCCAGCTTCATGGCTGTTCTGGAGTGCGGTTGCTAGAGTTAGAAAATACAAGTGCTGGGTTGGGTTGGAACGCCCCTAGAAACAACAATGTTTTAATACAAGTCTATCCCATGTACTGCATAGCATACACCTACTCTAGAAAATCTTTCATTGTCTCTCTGACATCCTGCCTATTCTACAAGAGTTTATCTGAAAGCCCTGTCCACAATGCAAGGACTGATCTTAGTGTGAGTCCACGGGGTGCCTAACACTATCCCCCTTCCTTACCAGGGGCCATCAGGCCTTGCCCAGGGTAGCTGAGTTGTAAGGGAGGGCATTTTCAGGGGAACAGTGGGAGAGCAGGAGACATAGTGTTGTTAGGCTGCTCTCGGCTTAACAGACATCTTTTAAGACCCTAGCAAATAGTGTCTTTTGTGCCTTGATCACATGGTGTTTACTTTCTGCAAGCTTGTTGGAGGTGACACCATAGGACCAGGAGGAATCCAAATGGGGACACTGACCCCAGGGAACCCTGTCTAGTCATGACCATCTGGCAGCTTGAAAGCTCACTGGTTGCGAACACTAGACACAAGGACTTTCATGAAGGTAATTTTTACAGAAAGGGGTAAAGGTGACTCGGTGCCCCAGAAACCTTATTTCAAGGTTGGGGGAACCCAGTGTGCATGCTGGTACAAGCCATCTTTCTGCTTCTTGCTCTGTTTTCAGCTCCCTTTTTGTCTCCTCCCTGCGGCCTCCTTGCACTCAGATTTGCCTCGTTGACACCCCCAGCTCGTGGACAGGTGGCAAGGCCACTCAGGCCTTTGGGCACAGGTGCCCCTCCTGACCTCAGGGTGTAAGCTTCCTCCTCCAAACGCATGAATTCCAGGCACAGAACTCAGTTGTTGTGGGCTTCAGGGAATTTTTCCACTGGGGTTGAAACTGGGGCCAAGAAAACAGAGACCTGCAGAAGACCTTCTTTACTGTGAGTGAGGTTTAGAAGATGGTGCGGTTGCTCGAGTCATTGATAAAAGTTGTGAATATCAATACAGCAAGAAAATGCATGGAGAAAAAGCACCACTTGACCCATTTCCTAGTCACTGCATGCTTTTTCCCCACATCCCTTTCCCACTTGACTAATATCTACTTAACACTGTTCTTCAGGTGGATTTACTTTCTAAAAGGGTTTATTCACTTTACGTGACACTGTCTACAAAATCCAGCCTTTTATGTGCTTTAATATAATTTCTTACTTACAAAGATATGCTATTCAGATTTTAAAATGTTCATTTAAAATAGCTTCCCCAAACACAGCACTACGGTATGACCCTGCCTGAAGCCAAGAATTCCCAATTTATCAACCAGTTAACAACAACCTGATTTGAATGAGAAGAGCCCTCCAGGTCCGGTGCTGTGGGCTTTGCACACATTAGCTCAGTCTTTCTCTTAGGCAATGCATCTCATTAGCCTCGGTGCACAGATAAGAAAAGAGACTCAGGGAGGTAAAGGTCAGATCTCTATTAGGTGAAAGCCAGATTCAACCCCGGGAGTCAGAGTGCAGAGTTCCTGGAATTCTCTTTCACTTATCTTTTGGAAAAAACACAGGTATGGATATACCACTTGCCAGGAAAAAGCAAGCAATGCTCCTGTTGAAAAACCAGTTCTTTCAGCACTAAATGGCAAGGCCCGTTCTTCCCCCAAACTTTCAGTGCCTTGCTGTTGGGTCCTCAGCTTGCAGAGGGCTGGATTCCCAAAGTTCATTGATTCCCCCTCCTTCCCCTGGCAGCCCTGCACAGGCTCCGCTCTGCGGTCGGTCTCCGCTCACAGCTCACAGCGAGCGTCACTCCTCTGCAAGGCTCAGACTGCTCACGGGCAAGCAAGCACCTTGCTGTGTGTAGTATATCCTGACCTCCCCAACACCTAGCACAGTGCCCAGCCCTTGGTGACCCGGAGCACACACATGCTGGGTTAAATGATGAGTCATTTGTCTGGAACTCCTTTCTCCAAAGAAATGTGTTACAAAGAGGAGTGGAAGCATTATGTTTCCAACCAACCCGCAGACATTTACTGGACCCATCCCACAGACAACCCAGGGAACTCAGGAGTTCTCTGGAGCAATGGGTGGGGCAGCAGTAGATGGGAAAAGACAGATCTCTCCCCCGACACACGCAGCCTTTCCTGGTTGTGGGGTTAGATCCCGGTGAAATTTTACCTAAGTCATAGTCCATCTTTGAGTCCCTTTCAAATTGCCCTTTTCCTTGTACATCTTTCACCTGTGCACACTGCTGAAATAGAGATATTTGATTCCATTTTTTCTTTTTTGGTTTTCTGAGACAGGGTCTCATATGTAGTCCAAACTAGCCTTGAACTCACTATGTGACCCAGGCTGGCTTCAAACTTACATTGATCCTCCTGCCTCAGCCTCCTGATGAATGCTGGGATTACCAGTGCACATTACCACATCTGGTTTCCACTTTGATTTCTCACCCTGGTTCTTTTCCCACATAACTTACCAGCCTTTCTCACGAGTCACAATTCCCATTTCCTGAGTATAGCTGAGTTCAATTGATTCTCAGGAGAACAATTTGGCAGTTAAGTTTTGCTAATTTGTTAATGACTGGCGCTTCTATCCTTCCACTTGTCTTTGGCTTACTGTGTCAGGGGTATGAGTGTTTACAGCAGAGGTTAAGATTATGGGATTCAGGCTGGAGATAGAGCACCACGAGTGGCACAAGCGCCTGCCTGGCAGGTGTGCGCTCATGAGTCTGATCTTTTGTACAAAAGGAAAAGTGGGATTTAGGGACAGATTTGGGTTTGAATCCTCATCCTACTTCTAAGGAATTTGGCAGAGGGGGAATAAGGTAACTTCTCTAAATCACTATTCTGTCTTCTGTAAGAGTGTTTTTATAACGCTTACCTGTGTTTTGCATCCTTTGTCAGGCACAGTTCTAAGGATTTCTTTTTCTTTCTTTTTCTTTCTTTCTTTCTTTCTTTCTTTCTTTCTTTCTTTCTTTCTTTCTTTCTTTCTTTTTCTCTTTCTTTCTTTTTCTTTCTCTTTTGGTGCTGGGAATCGAACACATGACCTCATGCTTACCAGGCAGGTGCTGTGCTGCTAAGCTATATCCCTGGCCCATCTAAGAACTTTTATCTATTGATTCATTTTGTCTTCACAACTCCAACTTTTTTTTTTTTTTTTTTGAGGCAGGGTCTCCCTGTGTAATTTAGGCTACCCATGAACTCACTATCCAGCCCAGGCTGGCCTGGAGCTCTTGGTAATCCTTTGCCTCTGACTCCTGAGGCAGGGACAACAGGTGTGTACCACCATGCCTGGCTAAATATTCTTATAAGGGAAATGACATTCCGAAATAGATTGCTGGTGGTGAACTGAAATTACTTATTGATGCTTTCCTTCTACCATAATGCTTTGAGGCAAGGGCGCTCCCATGGTGAACTTTCTGGTGGTGTGGATGGGAAAGGACAGTTGCTGCTGGGAAATATTTAGGGGCCAGGAGAGCAAAGGTTGTGGCCAGATCACCAGGGGTTAAAAATGGTCCTGGGAGTCCATTCCTTTCTGCCAGCCCCATTTCCATGGCTTCTTCCCTCCCCGCGCCTCTGAGTGTGTGGAATCTGCCAGTGGTCCGTCCAAGTGTTTTTTTCTGTCCTTTTTTTTTTCTTTCTAATTTTTTTCACGCGGCCCCCGGCAGCTGCAGGGTGGCGGCCGGCGGCAGCTGTTTCCATGTATGGGGCCTCTGTGGCCCTCCTTTGTGAGCCAAAGGCTCTCTGTATGTATCAGAGCCGCCACCTGGCAAGACGTTTAGTTCCATGGATGCTGCGGAAATGCTTCCCGCGTGACACCACAGACGCAAAGGGGAGGACGCGTCACTGCTCTCCAAGCCCTCACCGCCCACCCGGGGTCTCACGTTGAGACCCTCGGGGGCACTTTCGTCCTCCAGCCCCGGCTAGCTTCGGGCTTGCTTTCTGGTCCTTCTCACTCACTGGACACGGAGCCCTCAAAGCCGGCGGGGAGCACTCCGGGCAGACGGAATTGCACCCAGGGGAGACCGGCACGTGCCCGTGGCAGAGGCAGGTGGCCGGTGGTCCTCTCGCTGTCACTTAGTCTCTGAGCCTCAGTTGCCTCTTCTGCCGAGCTTGGGGTGAGGATACACTACTTCTGCTCCTCCTAAACTTCAGAACTCTGGCTTTCTGATAAACTGTGGGGGGGATGACTGTCCATACTCACTCTTACCTGGACTTTTAAACGATGCTCAAAGTAAACCAAGGGCCTTCACCATGCTAGGCAAATGCTCTCACTCTGAGCTACATCACCAACTCCTTAATAATAATAATAATAATAACAACAATAATTTATTTTGAGACAGGGTCTTACTAAATTGCCCAGGATGGCCTTAAGCTATCCATCCCTTTCCCTAAGCCTCCCAAGTAGCTGGGATTATAGGCACAAACCTATCAGCAAGGCTGGCTGATACTCTATTTTGTTGTTTGACATTTGTATCTAAGAGCTAATTCAGAAGCTCAAAATAAAAACTGGAAGGGAATGATGCTCAGTTTTGCACATGAGGAGATTCTGGCTGAATGAGCACTGATATCTTCAACAGTAACTTCACAACTCCCAAGCAGGAGAGTCGTGGCCCCAACACAGGTCCTCTGAATGGAAGTCTTATGTTGTGACACTTCAATTCATGCACCCCCCCACACCCCCCTCACACACAGCTACAGAGCTGCCCTGAGTTTCTGTAGTACCTGGGGCACCTCGTTAAGAGTCTGGCAGATATCATTCCCCATCTTTGAAGCAACTATGCACAAAAGTGTTATCACCCTCGGTTTAGAGATAGAAAAAACTAAGTTTCAAAGAAATCAAATGTGAAGAATTTGCCAGACAGCTCAAGTGTGCTAAGGGCAAAACTCCAAGCCAAACCCGTGCTTCTGACAGTGCTGCTGCTCAGGGTTTCACATGTGCCACCTGCAAGTGAGGGTCAGCATGGTTTCATCTTTGGGAGCTTTTAGGGTCTCATGAGTTATTCTTCCATGAACCTACAGTTAATAAAAATTGCTAGTTGATTGAGTCCTGTTATGGCTTGTGTCTGGATGTCCCACCAAAGCTTCACGAGGTCATAGGTAGGGCTTTTTTAGAGGTGACTGGATCTAGAGCATGTGACAGTGGGACTGATTCCTGGTGCCATGCCAGGCAAAAGGGCACTAGGATTAAGGGTGTGAGCGTCACCTGCTCTGAGAAGCCTGGATAAGATATGAGGGATAGAAAGGGCTGTGGTCACCCCTCACTTGCTTTGCTACTTTCTGCCCACCATGAACTCTTTCTCTTCTGCAATGCCTGTCTGCCATGCTGCCCTGTCTTAGAACTAGCTAACTGTGGACTGAGACCATTATAAACTGTGAGCTAAATAAACATTCCCTCCCTTTAACTTTGGGTGTCTGGTGTATCATCTCAGCAATGAGAAAAGTAACTAAGACAAGTCCCATTCAACTAACTCACACTTCACAAAACTGCCCTTAATTTTTCTGGTTATGTACCATTCTTTTCTTAAAATTTCTTTTTGAGATTTTAGTTTCTATTATTTTCAATATAGTTTTTGTTCATTTGCTTTATTCTGGGCTCCCTAAAAAATGTCTCCACTTCAATTTTAGAAGCTGGGCACTTACAACTTGGTGTTGTTGCTTTGAGCTTGAGTGATGCCCAATAGAACAGCTGGATGTCAGCCGACCTCCCCCTCCTCATATCCACCCTGTGTCCCAGGATCAGATTGCATATTTTCATAATCCGCCTTCCTGATCACTTTACTTAGCTAAATCTTATTTTGGGTCTATATTATTTTTTTCCTTTTTTTTTTTTGTTTGTTTATTGAGTCAGAACTTTGCGATACATTCCAGGCTGGCCTTGAGCTCACTATGTTATCCAAGCTGGTCTTAAACTCAAGGTGATCCTCTTGCCTCAGCTTCTTGAGTAATGCTGTACCATACATCACCACTTCCAGTTTTCCTTTCCTATTCTTTTTTTTTTTTTTTTTTTTTGTACCAGGGATTGAACTCACGACCATGAGCTTATGCCACTGAGCTAAACCCCCAGCCCTCCTTTCCTATTCTTAAGTGCACCAACTCTATTCCCTAGCCTTTGCTCTTGGGGTTAGACTTCAGAACCTGGAGACCACTTGTATTGTAGGTACTCAATAACTGTAGAGTGACTGTATGCATGAATGGATAAGTGCCCAAATGAATGTTACCAGTCACCCAATTAGCACGCAATTCTGAGAACATCAGATATGTTGGGGGCTCCCCTGCATACCCCATAGAACCCAGACTGTGTTTTGCAAAAGTTTTTAAAGCAGACATCCAACTCCATCAGTATCACCTAACAATGAATGCATTTCTACTTAAAAGAAGCAGCTAAAACTTATAAACCCTGAGCAACCATAGATATCTTTGCCTCCGGAAAACTTGTGTTTCTCTGCAAGGCTAAGGGAAATTGGAAGAGCACCAGGTGAGCACAGAGGTAAGAAGGAAGCAGAGGTGTAGAGCCAGAGAAGCCTCCTGCCGTGGCACCCAGCTCATGTCTTGGAGCCTGGCTGAGGTCTTCCACTAAGTCATCCTCTGCCACATCAGAGAGCAGGCGACATGACCTGGACGCTCCCGAGAGCAAAGGACACGCTTACTCATGACACCTTGAGGTGGCAGTGGCCAGAAAAGGATGAACTTACTCCCAGGTCACGAACTATGGCATAGCAAATACTTGCCAGGGCTCTGTGATGCAGATGCTGCGCTAGAGGAGTCACTCACCTCAGCAGCGCGGGATAGAACGGCCCCATCATCTCACAGGGACGCGGGGCTTCCTGAGGACTTCGTCTCAAGCTGTCCAAGGAGGTTGCCTCTTTCACCCTGGCTGCTGCCCGCCTTGCCTGGCAGCAAAGAAAGTGGAAGTGTCAGAGTGAAGAGGAAGAAATTCATCCTTTTCTCAAAAGGCAAAAATGCAGACAAGCCTTTTTTCTCCCTTGTGGGTTGGAAGGTTTGGAAGTGCTTTGATAATAGCAAGTATCTGAAAGGACAGCAAAACTGAATTCTCCTTGCTTCTTGTTTTTCCCAGCCTATTATAAAATGTGAGGTCACATTTTTAACACGAAAGTAGCCTGGAGAACAAATTACCATGGGGGAAAGGAAGATAAAGGATGCTACAGTTCCTTTAGGTTTATCTGGTTTTCCTTCTTTTGAAAATGTTATTGTTTTGGGTTTCATTGTACCATTTTATAACAGACACTGGTCATATCCACCCCATTACTGTCCCTTGCCTTTCCTCCACTTCCCCAATCCTCTTCTTGTTTCTCTTCTACTTCCATGTCATCTTTTTCTTCCAGAGTTTACATATTAGGGAAAACACCAGATTCTTGTCTTTCTGAGTCTGCCTTATTTTGTTTACCATGATGATTTTTAGTTTTAACTATTTTCCTGCAAGGACGTGATTTAACTCTTCTTTATGGCAGAATAATGCTCCAGTATGTGTATATTTACCACATTTCCTTTATCCATTCATCTCTTGAAAGGCACCTAGGCTGAATTAGTGTCTTGGCTGTTGTGAATTATTCCATTATAAACATGGATGTGTGGGTATCCCTGTAAGTACATTGACTTTAAATCTTTTGAGTATAGGCCAAGGCGTAGTGCAGCAGGATTGTATGGTAGCTCTGATTTTAATTTTGTGTGGCGCCTGCATACTGATTTCCATAGTGGCTATACCAACTTACATTCCTGCCAGCAGCCTAGAAGGGTTCCTTTCCTTACCTTCTGAACCAGCATTTGTTCTTTGCATTTTTGATGATAGCCATTCTGAGTGGGGGAGATGGAAAGTTAATGTAGTTCTGATTTGCATTTCTTGATGGCTAATGATGTTAAACATTCTTTTTTCAACTACTTATTGGTTATTTATGCTGCTTCTTTTAAGAAGTCTTTTCCATTTGTTTATGTATTTACTGAACTGCTTCTTTTGATATTAAGTTTTTTGAGTTCTTTATATATTTTGGATATTAATACTCTTGCAAGAGTAGCTGGCAAGGATTTTCTGTCCTTCTTTAAGCTCTCCCTCCTCTCTATTTATTCTTTCCTTTGTTGTGTAGAAACTTTAATCTGATGTAATTACTTGCAGTTCCATTCATCTATTCTTGACATTATTTCTCAAACTGTTAGAATCCTATTCAAGACATCGTTCCCAGGGCCTATATCTTGAAATGTTTCCCTGATATTTTCTTCTAGCAGTTTCTGAATTTTCTATTTGGATTTTTGATGTTTTGAGTTGTTTGGGTACAGGGTGAGAATAGTGATCTAGTTTAATGTTCTTCAGGTGACTATCCATTTTTCCAGCACCATTTATTAAAGTAGTTAACTGACAGCTGTGGCTTTGTGGGTTTATTTCTAGATTCTCTATTCTATTTCACTGGTCTATGTATATATTTTACGCCAGTACCATGCATATGGTATGTTGTTCCTATAGCTCTGTTGTGTGTTTTGAAATAATATGTGATGATCTCTCTAGCATTACTCTTTTTCTCATGACTGTCTTTCTAATTTGGGGTCTTTTGTGCTTTTATCTGAATTTTTAAAACATTATTTTATTGGAATTCAATTTTTTTAGATGAGACGTTGTGATGTATTCCAAGCTTGCCTTGAACTCACTACGTAGCATAGACTGGCCTGGAACTCACTGTGATCCTCTTCCATATTAATTATATTTATATAATTGTATTTATATTAATTATAAGAATTTTTTTCTGGTTCTGTGAAGAATGTCTTTCATTCTTGTCTTGTTTAGAGGATTTCCTGCCATTCCTGACATTAGTTACTTCTGTTGAATTGAAACCATAGGCTGAACATTTGACAGCTGTAATTGTAGATCAACCTATGCTCATTTGGGCCAGCTTCCTGGTCTTGGAGCTCCGATTGATGAGGCACAGTGACATGAAGTACCAGATGGCAGGTGTCTCTAGTTCATAATATCATACCTGCCATGGTGTCATGTCCTCCAGTGGAATCTCTTGAACAGAAGTTCAACCCTAGTGCCCCGTGGCTGAGTCCTCTTAACATCCTATTTCTCTTCATCCAGATGCCTTCAGCCTGACCAGGTATGGCATCTGGAGTAGGGATGGGGGTCTTTGCAGTTGACAGTTGTGAACTGGAACACAGCCCCTGTGCACTGGCTGGGCATCCTGTGGTGGTCCTGACCCCTGTGCTGTGTGACAGAGGCAGTGCTCTGGAGCCCAGCCGCCCAACACGTAATAGCTAGGTGACTTGGGCAAGTTTCTTAATCTGCCTGTGTCTCCATTTGTCCCTCTGTAAAGTGAGGAGAATACTGGCACCTCTTTCCTAAGATTAAGATAAAGATTAAACAAAATAATACAGGATCACAGTACATGGTGAATGCATAAATTAAAAACACTTGTTACGGTAAGGCACACTGCTATAAATCCCCCTTGTCTGTACTCCCCTTCACTTTGAACACCTTTATCCTATCATTCTTGCCACTTTCTGAAGCAGTTCTGGAAATGTTTCATGAGTATCTTTATGAGGTGTGATAAAAAATACAGTAAATGCTGCTGCCAAATGCTATCCAATGGAAAGGCGGGCTCGTAAAGCCGCCACAGTGTCCTCCTCCATCTTATTCACTGGAATAAGCACTTCGTGACTTCTGGCTCTTCCTCAAAGTCAAAGTGACCATAAAAAGTAAATATTTTGAATCCTTCAGGACACTGAAACAGCCATGACAGCGCAACTAAAGACACACAGGAAAGAGGACTTTCAGAACTGCTTCAGAAAATGGCAAGAACAATGAGGTAAGTGTATTTGAAGCAAGGGGGAGGGATTTGAAAGGGATTAATGGCAATGTATCTTTTGCTCTAATACATTTTAAAAGATTTTAAGCATTCAACAGTTTTCAGTCGCACCTCATATAATATGATTCCATCTTCCTCACCTGTACAGTATCCATGTAACAGGATTGTAAAAATTGAATAGCATCCACCATATGGCCAGCTGAAGAGAAGGAATGAGTGAACTAGCAGCATGACCTTGGCATACACTCTCTGGCTCTTTCTAGCACCTCATAAGTAACATGCAGATCATGGACTCACTGGTCTTGCTGTAGGATGACCAATTTGTCCTGAGTTTTTTGATATATCACTGATTTTAGTGCAGGAAGTCCCGCATCTAGAAAACCCAGTTATAGGCAAATTAGAGGGTTGGCTACCCTGTGACTATCTCTATTTCCAGGGTATAATAATCATCAACCTTTGAGCACTGCAATTTCTTGTTCTGTATGCCATTTCTTGTGTATTTCTAGTCTCCATGTGTGTTTATAACAGAATACCTGAAACTGGGTAATTCCTAAAGACTAGAGGTTTGTTTCGGTTCATGGCCCTGGAGGCCAGGACGTCAAAGAGCCTGGTTCTTGAGCCTCTCTACTTCTGGCGAGGGCTTCGTGCTGCTTTAACTCATGGTGCAAAGCAGCAAGACAAGTGAGTGCACACAAAAGAGGCAGAGAAAGAGGGAGGTCTCATTTTATAACAAGTGAGTAATTAGCCACTCTGCTCAGCTCTTGAGACTAATCCATTCCCCAGAAAAGGGCATTAACACCTCCGAATGACCCAAACACCTCTTAAAGACCCTCCCTCCCACCACCCCACAATGGTGATCAAATTTCAACACCTGTTTCAGAGGGGATGGACCGTATTCAGACCACAGCTTTGCCTTACTAGGCACTGAGTTACCAGTGGAAAGCAGCATGCACCGGGTTGTGGCCATTCATTGTTTAGGTACTGAAGTACTTCAGTGAATGTTGATGAGATGTTGCCCACGTGCCCTTCTTCCCTGGCCCAGGACTTCTGTGCTGAATTTCCCCATGACCCAGGGTGTTGGTTTCTTTTCTTTCATTGCTGTGACAAGGTACCCAACACCCAAAGTTAAGGCTGGAAAGGTTTATTTAGCTCACAGTTTGTGGAGATTTCAGTCCATGCTCATCTTGTTCCAAGGAGGGTGTCGTGGCAGAGGAACAAGAGTTCATGGCAGTAGAAGACAGTAAGAACAAAACAGGAGGAGCACAGAGAAGACTCTTTCTGTCCCTTATATTGTACGTAGGCTACCCACCATAGGGCAGTTGTGGTATTCACACCCATAACCGCAGCATTGGAATATGAAACAGTCACAAACTCTAGAAGTCTGCCCCCATGACTTGCATGGGGCTTTGAGGGGCAATCTAGACACAAACCATAACACCCAGCTACTAAAAGGTGACATTCAGGCACCCTGGCTCTGGGCCTCCTGCTTTGGTGGCTCAGTGCCCTTGCTTTTGTGTCTTGTATATCACAGAATATTTCACCTTGTAGGGTGTACTTCTGAGGATAGGTAGCACTGGAAACAATTCCATCTGCTTTCCCGGGACGCTGGCCCTAGCAGCAACAGCCAGGACGCAGGCCAGAATGTTGGTGCAGTGCTGGGGTCAACAGTGGCAGACACAGTGGTATATATGCCAGGCCAGTTCCCATGGTGTGATTCTGGGCAAAGCCTCAAACCTCATAATGCCCTCATCTTTCAAGGGATGCAACCTTTTTAATAAGTCCTTCTCCTGGAATTAACTCAGTGCCAGTTAGCTTTTGCATGTAAACACTTTACTTAGTGGCATAAAGCAATAACTATTCACCTAGCTGTGAGTCATCAGTCTGGGCTTGGCTCACCTGCACTTATCATGTACCTGCAGGCAACTGCCAGGTTGGCAGGAACGGGCTGATCTGGAGTAACCATAGCTGGGATCGTTCATTTCTGTCCCGTGTGCTCTATCATCCTCCAGCACAGGGACCCAAGCTTGGTCACAGGGTAATCGCAATGTTGTGGTAGTGTTCTAAGGGAACAGCAAAGAATTGCACAAGGCCTGTTGAGAGCTAGGCTCAGAACTGGTGAAATATTCCTTCTGCCCATTCTAGAGGTCAGAGTATGTCACAAATGCAGCCCAGATTCAACCGCTAGAGAAGTAAACTCTGGCTCTTGGTCATTATGAATAATCACAAGGAAGGCAATAAGTGGAACCATTTCTGTCAGTTTCACAGTCACCTGAAGCTTGCATTGGTTGTCTACATGATACCATTCAGTCAGAGGAAGATCAGGGCAGGAAGAATGAAATGGCAGGAGGTTCCTGTCCCTGGGACTGAAGGACACAGTGGAGGACTGGGCTGGATCTGTGTGATCAGTGGGAGAGGAAAGGCCTGGTGGGAGGAAGATGCATGTGAAGAAGGTATGAAATTCTGGTAGTCTCTATTCAGCTGTCCCAGAAGTTAGAAGAAGTGTGACACATGATTCACTCTCATGTGTTTTCCTTCTAGTACAGAAATCAGCCTTATTCCAGATGCAGTTTCTTCACTAACCTCCTTCCTAGAAAGAAGAGCAGACCATCTTCCCCTCTCCACTATGGACATGTGTAAGAAATACATCTGTGATCCACTAAGGCTCTGGAATTTTGGGGTTGTTTGTCAGCTTCACGATTAACTATTGTATCCTTACTGATGCAGTGATTAATGAGACATGGTTCTGGGAAAGAAGAATTTTGTGAGCAAATACATTTGGGGACTGTAAGGACCTGCTAATTGTCCTTTGGTGTTTGTTTTCCATTTGTGTATTTTGGTAATAGAACACGGACTTTCAGCTGGAAATGTGAACACCTGGTGGAGACTGCCATTGCTAGCTTTCTTTGTAACTGGTTGTGTTCATGTGTTGATCAGCTTCCTGTTAATATAACAAAAAACTGAGACCATCAATTTATAAAGAAAAAGGGTTTATTTTGGCTCACAGTTAGGGGGAATTTTAGTCCATGGTCAGAACACACTGAATGCCAAAGCAAAACCATCCACCTCATAGCTGGGAAATGAGAAAGAAAGGATTGACCAGGTTCCCACAATCCCTTTGGGCGCCTGCCTCTGTCACCCAAGACCTTCTTTCTCTCGGTGTTTCCACAGCTCAAAAACCTCTCTGGGGAACAGGCTTTTAACACATAGGCTTTGGGGTGACATCCAGAGCCAAACAGTCCTACAACTGAGTTCAGCCATTTGGGATGAAGCACTAGAGATGTGAGTAGCTCCCGTGTGATCTCCTTCAGGGAAAACTTCTTGCTCTCAACTCTCTACTTCAGCTTTGCCTGCCTGAGTAATAATGGTAACTACTCGCGGCATCTCGGAAGCTGCGTGTGCAGGAGGCAGAAGCTGCTTGCCAGCCTCAAATCACTGATGTGTGAGGAGAAGTTCGTGTCTGTCCTATTTTAGCCACTGTATCTTCGGGTCCCTTTGTTACAGGAGTGATGCCCACACCATAACTAATATCACACTCTGTCTTCCTCTTAGACCTTCACAGGAAACAGTAAGCACACCAAAGTTTCTGAGGTGTCTTTGTCTTGTCTTCTGAGCAAACAGTTCATATTTTATTTACTGAGGGAATCTGTGTGTGTGTGTGTGTGTGTGTGTGTGTGTGAATCTGTCTTTATACACACATGTGTGTGTGAATCTCTCTCTCTCTCTCTCTGTGTGTGTGTGTGTGTGTGTGTGTGTAACATTTACTGATGCATATACTTTGGAAAAGGTTCTTCACAGAGACATTCTTAGTGTAAAGTTACTCTTAGGGAAGAGCTAGAGTAGAGTATCTAGGGAAGCCTGTGGGATTACGTCTAACAGTTGCTGATAAGGAGCATGACAGCATTGGCCCAGCCCCTATCCAATTTCCACTGCCTTCTTGGAAAAGCAGCCAAGTAGTAGAAAAGGCAGTAGGTGTGGCAACAGCCAGCCTGAACATGAATTAAGATTCAATTTGTTAAATGAGAACACTTTACAAGGATGTTGGGTCTCATATATAAATATCTGGGACTTAAATGCCTCCTTCTCTTTCCTATTCCTTTCTGCCTTCTCCATGCAGTTTATGTCAAGGCCTAAGAATCTTTCTGACAAATTTCATCTTGTCTCTCCTTTGAATCCACTCAGTCTAAGCAAAGCCAAAGACCAGACCATGCTTTCCATTGTATTATATGCATTCTAAAAAGGACTGAGTTAAGAAAGATACAGAGAGAGATTAAGAAATATTTCTTAGAAGTTACCAGGAAAAATCATTAGATCCCCTTCGGGCTGTGCGATACCCAAGAAGAGAAGCAACTTTCAGTTCCTCATCTTTCAAGGACCTGAATGGCTTTAGGCAAGCAGTGAAGAATCAAATCTGCTTGTGGGTTTTCCTGTTAGAGCCCAGGGTGACACATAGCTTTAGAATTCAATTTAACTAGAAATAACTGAAAGACTACTGTGTTGGCAAAACTCTCTTTAGATAAAAATCAAGTCTCCAAATGAAGGGAACAAGGAGGAGAAGACTGAGCAAGAATGATACTTCCCTGGGAGACTCCATGAGGGGGACTCAATGCCTTTTCTTCATTCTGTCCTCCCCTGGGAAGGTCACCATGGTTCTGTGTGCACAAGGAGGGCTCAGTCATACTTACTATCTGTTCCTTTCTCATCTGGAGGGCAAAGTTTTCTTGTGGGACTTTTATTCATCAAGAATTTGAGGGGGGGTACAAGTAACTGAATCCACTTCTAAGAAATTCAAGGATAAATGGATTTCACCTGAAAGATACCAAGAAGGGTCATCAGATCTGAGGAAATGTACAATAACCGTGAGCAGAGCAGGTCCAGCACAGCCTCAGAGTTCAGCAGCTATACTCCACAATGGATCCTTCTAAAACACTGCTGTGATGGGGGAGGAAGCATGATTGGTCCAGTCTGGAAGAATCACCCTTGACTGAGCAATTATGCTCAAGAGAGGAGGGATGTAGATGCCCACACCTTGACTTGGAATGTAGTGCCTAGAGAATGGGAATTTACTGTGATTTCAGCAACTCCCTGTAGAATCACCTCTTGTGGACCTTATGCATCAGTTATCTTCTGCACATAAAAAGCCATTTAAACTGGTTTGCAACAACACCATTTTATGTGTTCATGATTCTGTCAGTCAGCGATTTGTGTTGGGATCTGCTGAGTGGTTCCTCTGCTGGCTTCACTTGGGATCCTTCTTATGACTGTAGCTATCAGGCGGTTCATTTGAGACCCATGGTCCAAAATGATTTCACTTACACATCTAACACTGGGTGTTTGTTACTGGCTGGGAAAGCTCACTGTTACTCCGTGTGATTTCTCACCTTCAAACGAACTTCTTTACTTCGTGTCTCAGGGAAGCCAGAGAGGGTGGCCCAGCATCTTCTGCTTATATGAGATTGCTACTTTCCAGTTAAAAGCGAATCCACAACAAAAACTAGCTTCAACCAGCAAAAAACAGACTCTCTCTTGGTGGAAGGGAGAAGCAAAATCAATTTACAACAAGGAATACAGAGATTGCAGAAATTCATCAGCATTTTCGGCCCTCTAATTCACCTTCTATAGGTTCATATGTTCTCATATTTCTTAAAGCATAATTAAATTTTAAAGTTTTCTCTTTTTGCATTCTTCCTTGCTAAGTTAACCTACTACTTATAGTAATAAAACAGCCAAAACAAACCTTCCCGTGTGTGTGTGTGTGTGTGTGTGTGTGTGTATTTTACTGGTGATTGAACTCAGGGCTCTCACACAGCAGTATATCCCTGGTGCTTCAAAAAATTTTTTTGTTTTTTGCATTTTGATAAAGGGGCTCACAAGCGTTAAGTTTACCAGCTTAAATGTAGGATCCTCCTGCCTCAGCTTCCCAGACTGTTGGATTACAAGCATGTGCCACTACATCTAACCAAAACTTTTCTTTCTGTACATTGATTCTGTCGGGTATTTTGTTATAATGACAGAAAAGTGACTAAGTGGACAATGTTCACTTGGTTTTGGGTGCAGCACTTCTATTATTGCAACACTCCATGAAGTAAGAATTTTTCTTCCCATTTTATAATTGAGGAACTGTAGCCCACAAGTGAAGCTTCCTGCCTCTACAAATTGTTCAGGTTAGAGACAGGATTTAAACCTGCTTCTGGCTGACTCCTTGGGCGCTTTCATTACTCCATGTTTGTTTGCTCCGAAGGAGATAGATACTTCATGTGAAATGGCCAAGGAACCTCATCCTGCTTCCTTCTCCGTGGTCAGTTTTGAGAATGGAGAGAAAGTACACCAGCGTTCAGGTGCAGTCCATTTCTTCGCAACCCAGAGGTCTTCCACCTCCCCCTGAGGGACGAGCTGACCCTTTTAGGAGAAAGGTGAAGAGCTTGGTGACTCAGAGGGCACGTGCCTGAGAGCGGAAGCTGTGTCCTGGGCGCCTGGTCCACAACTGAGTCATAGATAACTTCAGGGCTGAGAGGCCAAGAGGAAGGTGGGAACGTTGCTGTTTTGATCACTTTAAAAACGTTTTCATGTCTGTAAGATTTAGCTAGAAATGGTCAAAATATATAATTTTATTTCATGGTCAGGATAAATACATAAATGATCAGAACAAATACATACACATATGTGTATTTACTTCATCTCTCCAAAAAGATCATGATTTATATGCTCATTAGGACTTGAAGTTGCTTGAAGTTGTTTGTTTTTTCCACTACAGGTGACATTTCAAAATATAGTTTCCAAAGTCAGTCTGTGGCAGTTAGCTCTTGATATTCTTCAAGCTCAGCCTTATTTCACATCACCAAATCTTCATGTCCCGTATGCACCTGGGAAAATATGCATTTTCAGATCAACTCAGGAAACACATTCAACAGAACCCCGGCAGCTCCTTTGGATTAAGCACAGACAAGGTAGATCAGGAGTTTGGGAGCCAAGGGCCAGAGTTAGCAGAACAGGAGGCAGGCCCACGCCATGCTATTCTGATGAGTTCCTATGGGAATTAATAGTTACCTGGCATCTATTATATATCAGGCCCTGTACAAGACACTTGTTGGAAGGAATGCACTTTCTAGCCAAGCCATCTGGTGAAATAGGCATCATTATCTTGTTTGACCCATTTTAAAGTTGCAGAAAGGGAAGTAACTTTTCCAAGGTGCCAAATTTGGTGAGTGGTAAAGCCAGACCTTGAACCGAGATCTATGTTGTCCCAAAGTTTTTATTCTTCCTCTTCCGTATGCTACTGTTGGCTCTACTCACAGAATGGAAGCAAAGTTTATGTCTTTTGTCCACTGATAAGAGAGACTGTGGGATTCTGCATTAGCAGCTGAGGCTTGGAAGCTCTAAGCTGAGGAAGGAGTGAGGCAGGAGAGAGAACGGTGAGGAAGCTCTCCGTACTTTCACCTTCTTTGCCTCCATCCCCAGAAGTTCATAAGGGCAGTTCTCATGACTGTGTGAGTGTATAAATACTGTTGGACAGGATCACAGTGACGGGAAAATTCATTCTCTTCCATTTCTCATCTCTGTGTCTGCCACAAGTCAACAAGGATGCAGCATGGTATCAAATGAAGAACTCAGGATTTGCATCCAAAGCATTTGGGCTCAAATCCTGGACCTGTTCCTCATGAGCTGTGTGAATTGAAAAGTCTTATAGTTTAAATGAATCCTCCAAAAGTTAATCCCCGAATTCATATGTAAATGGTATTTGGAGATGAAGCTTCCGGGAGACAACTGGGATTTGACGAGGTCATAAGGGTGGGGACTCCATGATAGCATTGGTACCCTTACTGGAAAAGGAAGAGACTGAGGTAGCATGTTTGGTTGGTCTCACCATGTGATGTCCTGGATGGTGTTATGATAGACCAAGAAGACCTGGCCAGAAGCCAAGCACATGTTAGCGTCATGCCCTTGGGCTTCCCTTCTTCCAGAACTATGAGCCAAATAAATCTCTCTTCCTCATAAATGATCCTGCTTAAAATATTTTGTTAAGGCAACAAAAACCCGACTAAGACTATGCTTAATTCAAAAATTGGTAGAAGAACTATACAAACAATTACAAATCTGTCGTGAGACTTCATATATGTAAAACAGCTAGCATAGTTCATGCACTGGTGAAGCATTGGGAAATGTGAGGGGGAAACTATTTTGACTCCACCACATGCAAGGTATAGAACCCATGTAAGTGTACCAGTCAGGAGCGGCTAGGATATGATGCCGTAACAATAATCTGAGAACGCTGGCAGCTTACAACACAACAGCTCCGTTAAGCTTGGCTTCTTCAACTCTCTCTGGGATGCAGGGGAGACTCTGTGTGGAGCAATGCCAGTCTATGGTGACAGATGAGAAAGACAGATGGCAAAGTACAAGCTGGGAGCCATATGTCAATTCTTTGCATTTCATTGGCTCACAGAAGACACATAGCTGTTTCTGAGTTCAATAGTGCAGGGGTGGATAATATTCCCATGGCGTAAAGCATTGAAAGGAAGAAACAAAAGGACTATTTTATTACACACTTTACCAGATATTTATCTTTAATCCTATGTCTTCATAAATTTTCTGATGCATAGTATGCATTCTTGAAGAACATTATCATTATCCCCCCAAGAGGCCTTGGGGCTCCCTTTGCTCCCAGTTTGGCTTCAAGAGGTGTCAGATCCAAACAAAATCCAGTTTGTCTTATTAAGTTCAACATCTGGACAGACTCAGCCATACTACATATTTGTTCCTAAATCATTGCTCACTGGATTGGCCGCCAAGTCACTTTTCCAGACAAGAGAAGAGGAAAAACTTATTTGCAAAGCAAAAGAGAAGGTTCTTCTTGGCTGGGCTAAGGCCTCCTTTGGAGATTGGCCATATCCTCCATGGAGAGCCAACTCAAACTGCATAGGGTCAGTGGGGCGCCCCAGAAGGAGCAGGGGTGTGGGTCAGGCAGTATGGTCAGTTGGCGGTGAGATCTCAGACCTGTTTCTTCTCCTTGCTGACTGTTGGTTTCTTCATTTGTAAAAAATTCATGGTGGTGGGGGAGATGACAGTAAAATTAGATAATAAACAAGACCAGTTTTACAAACTATAAAAGCCATCTCACCAAATTTAATAAAACAGTTACATTTAACAACAATCTGATGGTATACAGAATATATCTGATTCTAACATTAGTCTGCGAATACATATGGGAGATATTACTGAGTCTTGAAAACATGGAACACATTCTTAGTTCTTGGGGACCTTCAAAAAAGTCACAAAGAAGAGAAAGGTTTGCTACTTCAGTGCTCAATTTGTTGGCAAACATTTTATGCTATAATTGGGTATTAGTCATGGCAGATTAATTTTTTTTCACTAGGAACTAAATGAAACATACTATGAAGACAGTGTGGCTGCTAGGGGAGAAATCCAAGTATACTGAAGCTAGGGCAAGACTGAGATCAAAGCCAGGTGGGCTGTCCGCTTTGCTGCGTGAGTGCTATTTGGTATCGTTTCCGTATTTTACTCGGCGTTGCTCAACTTCCACTCTCTCCATCATCAAAAAGTATTTTTAGCCCCTTTCATTACAGGAAATCTTTGGCATTATTCTCAGGGCTGGTCGGTTGGAGGAACATGAGTTTTCCATTGTCAGTATGTCTGTAAATAAAGATGAGCAAACACATCTTTAATCGTGGGGGCACACAGTATTGACTTTCCTCTGACATCGCATTTCATGTGGAACCGTTGAAGGGGACTAGAGCAAAAGGGTGACACTCCCACACTAGTGTGAGCATGGCTCAGCCTTTCATCAAGTGGGTGGCTTCCTAGGAACTTTGCCCTCAGCCCCTAAGATTGGGGTGCGGCCCCTCCCACACGTTCCTGTGACCATCACTGTCCTTGTTCCCATTATTTGCATCACAAACACTTCCTTGCTTAGTGTTTGCTCTGTGCAAGGCACTGTTTCAAGGGCTTTAAACGCAAGAGACTGTCATAACAGCCTCTGGAGATAGGGTCTTTGAACCTCTTTTCTTAGGTAGGAAAACAGAGAAACAGAAGCCGCCCTAAAGTTTAAATGAGTTAATGTCTGCAAGGTACTTCACAAGCACCTACTATGTGGAAAGTGCTCTACAAATGTTTAAGTGAATCTTCAAAATGTAGAACACAGCCATAGGACTAAGGCTGTGTTAGGACTAAGGAATGTGTTGGTACTAGCTGGGGGTGAGAAGGTCTGGCTCTCACCTGTAGGGGAATCTTGGCCAGGTTGAGCAACCGCTCCAGAACCTGTGATTCCTCCTCTGTAGATTGATGATTGGAAGATCTTTCCCAGGTCCCCACAAGACAGGAAGTGTCATCATAGGAAACATAGCTACAGGACTTAACCAGTGACGTGCAAGGTTTAGGAAGAGGGTGGAGGTACTTTTGTGTGTCTCATGGAAGAGAGTTTCTGACTTCATTCAGGAATCCACCTGATACACAAGGTGCTTGTTTGACAGACACAAGTTTCCCTAGCATCTCAGCCAGAGGCAGCAACAACACTGAAGCACAGATCAAGGTTATGCAGAGAGGACTTACAGCATGGAAGAATTCTTAAATTCTAACTGCATTCTCATTTTAAGGCTGAGAATATAAATTCCATCTCTTGTAGCCTTGGGGCAGAGTTAAAAGAGGTTTGTCAAGTGGGAAAAGCTGGCAGGAAAAGGGAGAGGGAGAACTAGTCACCAGAGTGGCCAAGGTTTGGGTTTCCCAGACACCAGTCTCTTGACTGTGACACTGGGTGCTGTTATGACCACGACTGTAACTTTTACCAAGTCCGCTTAGCTCTTCTGCCATCATCTCACTAGACAGAGGTAGGAAAGAGATCAGTCCCTCCCTCTGTTGGGCCAATAGCTCAAGGGAGGCTCTGAGAACTGCAGTGACTCACCTACTGCCTCTCAGCACTTAAGTTGGGAAGTTATTTAAACTTCAGATTTGGAGTCTCGAATCTAATTTTGCAGATCTTAATTGGCTTTATTTGTGGTTCTGGAATCAGGCAACAGTCCTGCCTAGGATGGTTCAGTGTGCCCTGCCCCACCACATGAGCAAATTATGTTGATAGCTAGAGAAAAAGAAATGATCTATGGGAATCGGAAGTAAGAGAAAGAGGTCGCAGTGGATTACACTGGCCCTGGTCGATTGTACTTTGAACGATTAGCTACTTGTGACTCACTGAGAATTGACTACTTAGTGGGAGAGTGGGTTACAGTCCTTCGCACAACTCAAGTTAGGTTACAGTTCACTACTAGGAGTAACCTTTAGACCAAGCTTCCAAAATATATGAAGGCGACTTTAGGCCAAACTTAATTCAATCTAACAGTCTCTAATCTCAGTTCCACCTCAGTTCTCCAAAGAGTCACATGATGTGAGATTTCCATTTCTTCTCACTTTGGAAAAGCTGCTGCTCACTTCTTCTTAAACCTGACTGGACTCACACCAGCTCCTCTGCAACCCGTCCACAGTGGGGCCAGTGCGAGCAAGGTGTCCCCAGTGCTTCGTGTGGTCTGAGCTCACTACTACTCCACTCCCAGGAGAGAAAGGTTCAGGAGGAGCACCTCTGCCACTTTCTGCTCGCTTCCTAGGAAGAGAAGTGAGTTTTTCTCAGGCGAAAGAGCCGTTCATCTCTGGCTTTCGGGCGGCTGCCCTCTGGAAGCAGCCATCCTCGGCTTCCCGGAAGGATCAGACCTGGACTCCCGGGCTGCCGCTCAGCTCCAGGAGGAGGTTTACTGCTCAGCGGGGAAGGCAGTGAAAAGTCCCGCTTCCAGCCTGTCAGGAACGAGGCAGCTTGCTCACTATTGCTGAGTCCTGTGCCGGTTTCTCTGCTGGATCAGTGTGGGCCATGCCCTTTTCCTGCAAACACTGCCCTCTCACTTTGTGTGACATCGCGGTCTCTCCGGAGTTTTGCCTGCCTTGCTTCACTGCTCTACCTCAGTCTCCAGCACTCAGCACTCCTCCTGTACTAGGAAACAGGACTAGCAAAGTCAGCAGGGTCAGCAGGGTCAGCAGGGTCAGCAGGTTGTATATGAAGGAAAGAAAACAGAGCCCAAGATACAGTACTGCTTTCAGTCTAAATGATGCTTCCCTCCGCAACACCGACCTCTCCCCAAAACCCCAGACACAGCCGACTGCCTATGTGACATCCCTACTGGATGTCTACTAAACTTCGTAGGCCCACAAGGGAATTTCTAAATCTTGATTCTCTTACCTACCTGTCCATCTTGGTAAAAGATACTCTTATCTAACCAGCTGACCCAGTTACGTAGCTGCTCCTTTTGATTTTACACTGTTTCCCTTAAACTCCACGCTAAATTAATCCATCAGGAAGCGCTGCCATCTATTTTTAAATGTTCCTTCTCTTTGTGTGTATCTTATACCAATGGTTCTCAAACACCAGCATGCATCAGAATCATCTGAGTGGTCTGTTGAAGCCAAATTGCTGGGCCTCACCCTCCAAGTTTCAGATTTAGTAAGTTCAGGGTGGGGCCCGAACTTTGCATTTCAAATAAAGTTCTGAGGAGGTGTTGGCGGTAGTCATGCTCTAAGGACCACTGTCCTGTGGTATATGTTGGCCGGTCAACTCTCCTGTTATCCGTCACTTGAGTTACTGCAATAGCTTAATAGAGACCTATAGTTTTATTTTCACTCAATGTCATGGATTTTATTGCATTTTTGATTTTCAGGCTCATTAAAAAAAAAGTATCTTCCCTCTATATGGAATAAATTCCAACCTTGGAATTTATTCCCTGAAGTTAGAACCTAGAAAACTCAAATTCCCAGCTTCCTTTACAACTGGCATGTGAGCTGGTGGTGACCCAGGCTCTGACACATAGCCTGCAGGGGACACTGGTTCAGTGGTGACAGTGTGCAGGGAAGGGAGATCTGTGCAAAATCCTTTCCTGGGGCAACAGACTTTGGGGGGCAGCCCAAATAGATCCCACACACACAGGAAGCATCAGAGGGCATTAGGATTTGGCTTTTCCTCTTTGCATTTTAAGGAATTATCCTTGGACCTTTGGCCTCAAGTTTTGTTTTTCAAAACCTTCAAAGATCATACACGACTGTCCATTACTTTCCTAAGTTCCTTCTTTGCTAAACCAGCCACAGTTCGCTTAGTGGTTTGCAGCCAAGAACAGTGAGTGGTGCATTCCTCTGGAATCCATTCTCTATACAGGAGAGCTCACATGTTTGTGTGATTTGATCCCCCTTGGATGCTGCCTGCTTCCTCGCTTTAGCTCACAATGGCATGCAGGGCAAGATCTTCTCTTCCTGTTCCCACCTCACCCAGTAACTTTCTCTCCCTTGTCTCACTTGATATAACTTTATTCATTTCCTTAAACATACCAATCTGTGTCCACCACAGGGCCTGTGCACCTGCTGTTGCAGCTCCCTGGGGGGGTGCTCTCTTTGTATCTTTATGTTACTGACCTTTTATTTGTCACTCCAAATCAGCTCACTCAGTTTAGATGACATCTCCATAAAGAAGCATTTCCTGGCTACACAATCTAACATGGCCAATGTATGGGAGAAGTTTTGTCTTCCATAGAGCACTAATCACTATTTATAGATTTCTTTTACTTGTTTATCATATGGTCCCTCCCTTACCTCATGAAGAAGATACACTGTGAAAGGATGAGTGTGTTTGTACACAGTTTCTACTGCTGCTTATCTTTCCATATTCATAACGCAGTGTTGTGAAGCATTGATGTTTTTAAGTTTGAGGGGGTCAAATAGTCTATGTGCCTTTTCTGGATCTTGCTTGTGGTGTCAAGACTTTGGAATCTTTGTTTAACTCAAGGACATGAAGATTTTCTCTTATGTTGTCTTCTGAATGGTTTATTGTTTTCAGTTTTTAGATTTAAGTCTATGATCTAATTTGAGTTAAATTTTGTATATAGTGTGAGGTAAGGAGCTACACTCCTCTTTGTGCATGTGGATAACCGCGTACTACAACAATAATTTGTTAAATGCTTGTCCTTTCTCCATTGAATTGTGTTGGAAATTTTGTTGAATATCAATTGACCATAAATACAAGAATAAATAGGAGGATTTATTTCTAGATGCTCAATTCTATTCCATTGATCTATTTATATGTAACGATTTAGTTTTGTATCACTTGTTTCTTTAGTCTTTGTGGGATCTATTCCCTTTCATGGTATGAGTCTAGGACCTAAATTGAGAATTTCCCCTCAAAATGTCTAACAAATATCCCACATACTCCTTTTCTTTCCATTGATCTATTATCCTTATGATTGATTAAAAGCATTTTTAATAAAAACTCTCTCCACTTTACTCTGACTCATGCTGCCTCTCCCCACCCAGTGTTTTAAATGGTTCCAATACTGAACTATTTAACCAAATGATGAAAGAACTTATATTGACTTATTATAATATGAAGGGGACGTTGACATGTTAGAACAATAAACAGAGAATAGATATTTGCATTGGACCTCAGAAAGGATTAGTGCATTTGTGGAACAACAACTGAAACAAAGAGATTCTCAGGGGAGTTCTGTGTTTACTTTGGGTGGGGTTGTGGACACTTAATCTCAGTCACCCAGTGCCTGCACTGATTACTCCTATCCGTTTGCCCGACTCTGTCTTAATCTGGTGGTGGTTGGGGGGGCTCTTAAACTCCAAATGACTATGCAAAAGACTCCAACAAGGTTTAAAAGTTCAACATTTTTCTCAATGAAGACGCCCAACTCACAGTCGTAACTTTGCAGGAGAACCAAGGCGAGAGGAGCAGCACTCATGACTGGGGGTCCCACTCAGGCTCCACGGGTCTTGACAGGCTGGGAAGTGCTGTGGAACCAGGCAGATGGAATGAAACTCAGAATAATGCAAACTACTGCATTTTGTGTCACAAGAAAAAGAAGCTAGAGTAAGGGAAGGAAGGAATGGATCAGTCCATTTCTGTTGCTAATAACATCACCAATTGGGCAAGTGTTAGTGAAAAGACGGTTATCTTGGCTCACGGTTCTGCAGGTACAGTCAAGGGGTAAATGTGTTGATGGCTTTGTTCCTGACAGAATCCTGAGGAGGCCCAGAGCATCCTGTGGCAAGAGACAGTGAGTGTGTGTGTGTGTGTGTGTGTGTGCATGGGTCTATGTCTGTGTCTGTGTGTCTGTTTGGTCTCTCATCTGCTAACTATTTAGAATTCAATCATGAGGGACCCCTTCCAAGGTATCCAAAGACCCTCTTTGTAAATATCATAGTCTGATTAAGTTTCCATCTTCTTATTATGAAGTAATTAAGGTTAAATTTCAGCATATGGAGTCTTAGGGGACAGACTGAAACTATATCCAAACTATACCCAAACCATAACAATGAGGTTTGGTTAAAAAAAAAGAGAGAAAGAGAATATGAACTTTTAGTTGCCTGAAAACTCAGTAGAGTCATACTGACTCAAACCTGTTCTGTTTGCAAGGAATGGTGATATATTTGATCAAGGACAATAGAATGGTTGAAAAATCACAAGAGATTGGAAAAATTTCAAGTGCTTCATGATCAAGCTTCCCCAGACTGGTCACCAGGGTCTACACAGGAATTGCATTTTATGAAGGATTAGGATAAAGACAACAACAACAGCAGCAGCAAAAGAAAACACATTAAACATTTAAGGTCATATTTCCCAAGGCATCAGGAATAGAGGTACTGACAGCTGTGTTAATCTGTTTATTGTTACTATAATAAAATACCTAGGGCAATCTACATTATAAAGGAGAAAGGTTTATTTGGCTCACAGTTTTAGAGGTTGAAAGACCAAGAATAGTTGGCTCCATTGTTTTAGCCTCTGGTGAACCTTAATGGTGAGTAGTATTATGGTCGGAGCATGGGTAGGAACCATAGGTCACATCACATAGGGAGGCTGGAGAGTGGACTCAGGGGTCAGGCTCACTCTTCTACAACTCACACTGGAGAACTAACTCAGGGTCCTCCTAGACCTAGCTTAATATAAATCTCTTCTGAGAGCAATGCCCAAAGTGCTCTAAGGCTCCCCCACTGATCTCACTTCTTAAGGGCCCCACTGCTTCTTATGTTGCTAAACTGAAGGCAAAGCTTCTAACCACAGGACACACTTAAACTACATGCAGCCTGTAGTGGTGGCTCAGCTTGAGAATGAATCTTTCTTTTTTTTCTTTTTTGCATCTTTCTTTTCACATTTCAACTGTGGTTTTCCTTTTCTGGGATTTACAAATGAGGGAAAATAAAAACAGCTGGAAGAATTGCCTTTCTCCCTCTCTTGGTCTTTTCCCATCCTTTGGAAATTAGTGCAAATAAATCATTGGAAACTTTGTTTAAATCTTGGAACACAACTTTCAACTTGTTTATATTTTTATGAATATAATTTTATGAGTTATACTTTCATAAAGTATGAAAAAATGTCAGACACAAGAGATACTTTGTACACTAGTTTTTTAGTTTTTTGTATAGTGTTTTATAATCTTTTAAAATTTAATGTGATAGAAAGTCGGTCTTTTCACTAAATGCTTTTCTACAATAGTGGCACTGAGTATTTTTGGCAATCAATTATTTGTTTAAGGTGAAATACACATGATTACCTATTGTTGCATAACAAGTCACCTTAAATTTAGTCATTTAGTTATAAAAATACCAGCTATTTAGTCATTCAGAATTTTACGGTTTCTACAGGGTCAACAAAGAAAAGCTCATGTTGGCTGTGGTAAGTCAGCTAGGACCAAGAGAATCTCGTGCAGGGTAGCTTCACTATGAGTCACATTGGTCCCAGAAGTCATTTATAAGAAGGATTTTGACTTTATTCTTTATGAGATGGGAGGCCATTGAAAGGCTCTGAGGACAGAGGTGACAAGATATAACTTACGTGCTAACAAGACAAATTGGAAGTGGGTGAGGTGTCCAAGATGGCGGCAGGGTGGCCAGTCAGCCCACAATGGTGGCATGGTGAACTCCCTAGGCACAAGGCACTGATAGGTGAACATCCATCTGTGCTTTCCTATATTTATGTATGATATAAGTGTGTTATATCAAGTTTATTTTAGCATGAAAGTTAACATGCAAGGACTTGCTGAACAGAACACCAATAGCACAAGGAATAACACCAAGGATAACAAATAGGATGGTATTAGATTAAAAAGCTTCTGCATAGCAGAAGATAGAATCCACCGAGTGAGGAGATAACCGTCAGAATTGGAAAAAAGGATTTATCAACTATTGCTTGAACAGAGACCTCAAATCTAGAATAAATAAATACCTAAAAAATAATTAGACCTCCTAAAACAAATGACCCAATCAAAAAATGGGCAAAAGTAAACCTTATATACTGCAAACATGAAAAAGAAAAAGAAAGGAAAAAGGAAGAAGATCAAGAGATGAATGGAGGGGGAGGGAAAGAAGAAAAAGAGGGTGAAAAATGAATGAAGAAGTGTTGTGTACATGAACTGACTCCACACAAGGAATGGAAGCATGATGTACCGCAAACATGTACTAATAAATTTAAAAATAGGCACATAAAATGAATAAACACTTCTTCAAAGAAGTACTAATGGCCCATAAGTACATGAAAAAAGTGTCCATCATCTTTAGCCACCAAGGAAATGCAAACCAAAGCAGCAGGGAGATTCCATCTTGTTCCAGGAGACATGAGTAGCACAAAGAACGACAAATGCTGGAGAGAATGCCCATTGTCAGTGAGAATGTAAATTGATTCAATCACATGGCAAATGGAAGATGTCTCAAAAAACTAAGACTAGAAATTCCATTTGACCCAGATATACGTCTCCTATTTTCCTAAAAGAGGTAAAGACATAGCGCAAAAGAGATACGTGCAGAATCATGTTTGTAGCAGCACAATTCACAACTATGAGACTATAGCTTAGCTGCCTGACAACCAATGAATGGATAAAGAAAATGTGTATTTATATAATGGAATGTTATTCAGTCATAAATAAAAACTAGTTAGAGTCATTTGGAGGAAAATCAATGGAACTTGAGATGATAGTGTCAATTTTTTAATTTTAATTTTTATTAGTACATGTTTGCAGTACATAATGATTACACTCTTGGTGGGGAGTTGGTGCATGTACATGATACATCTTTTCTTTGGGTCCTGCTCTCCATACCCTCTTCCTTTCCTCCATCTCCTGGTCCTTTTCCCATTTGAAAAAGATCTATCTCCTGGTTGATAATGTTAACTGAGCCCAGAGAGGCGGCACATGCCTGTAAACCCAGCACTCAGAAGGCTGAGGCAGGAGGATGCTGTGAGTTTGAGGCCAACCTGAACTACAGAGCAAGATCCCATCTTAAAATAAAAGAAAAATGCAATGTTAATTGAAATCAGTCAGATTCATAGTGCTTTATTGCATAGTTTCTCTTATGTGAGGAAACACAAAATATAAATGAGCAAGAATAAAAGATGGGGAGATGATAGGAAACAGACTTCCTGGGGACAAAAAAGAGGATAGGGGAAGGCAGAAAGGGAAAGGGGAAGGGGAGGAAAAGGTATCAAAATAATCAAAATGTTTTATATATATCTATGTACTGATTTTCCAAAACAACTGTAATTACTCTGTATCACAAACATGTACAAATCCACGTGTGAAAAGCACGCGCGTGGTTCTCGTCTCCGTTTCCCGCAGCGGGCAGACAGGCTGGGGGCGCAGGGGTCCCAGCGGATGCGCGGAAGGAAAGCCGCCCCTGGGGACCCTGTACCTCTGCACGGCTGCAAGGCACAGAGCAGGTGCCCAAGGACGAGGGTCCCCTCGGGTCAGGGACACGCACCCCAAAGGGGAGTTTGCGGTGTCAGAGCTGAGCAGCCCCCAGCCAGGGCCAGGACACCCGGCAGCACAGTGCGGGGATGGTGACCCTGGCTGGGATGGTGACCCTGGCTGGGATGGTGACTTAGGCTGACTCTCCCAGGATGACTGGCAGCACCAAGGCCTCGGGGATTCTCGCTGGCTGGGGCAGGAGGCTTCCCTGGGCACCCAGCATCGGTCAGTCTGTGGCAGGGGACCTTTGGGTGCCGCGCGCGCCTGGCCGCTCATTGCCGTCTCTGGCTGGAGCAGGAGCCTGGGCTCCGGAGCAGCGAAGCTGAGCACTCTGATCCAGGCCTCCCTCTGTCACCCGTCCCCACCTCTCCTGTGAGAGAGGACTTTGGCCTGGTTTCACAGACGTGGTGACTGAGGCCCAGGCCATCAGCAGGTTGCCCTGGGTCACATGGAGCTCGGAGCTCGGCTCTGCCCCGGGCACTCCCTCTGTCCCAGGGCTGGGAGTCTGTCACCCTGACTACCAGGCCTCAGTTCTCGTTTTTTTTTTTGGAACAGAAAGAGGAGGTGAGTTGTTCAGAGACAATAAGAATAAGGAAAGCAGAGGTCGTGTTTGTACATCGAAATCTCTTCTATTGTCATCCTCAAGTACTGCAAACTTTTCAGTGGGAACTGGGGCTAATCACCCAACTTCCGTTTGGACAACACTTCCCTCTGTGGCTCTATTTCCGGCTCTAAGGTTGATACTTGACTGAGACCTAGCTAACCAAAATGCCAGTGACCATCACATGAACGAGTCAGGCCAATGGGAACAATGGGATTGGACTGGGGGGTATTATTTGAGTCTCTGGAAAAGTGATCTTGCTCTTGTCTCACTAATATGACTCTGTGGCTACTGGCAGCCATTTTGTAACCATGAATGGAGCCTGAGTCCAGAATGGAATTAACACATGAAAGAAGGCCAAGCCCACACTAGATCATGACCTCATTTTTTGAGGATTTCAACCAAGCCATGTGCATTCCTAAAATCTTTGGTCATGTGTGCTCCTAAAGTCTCATTTAGCCAGTGTCAGCTGGGGGCAAGTTTACAGTTGCTTGGAACCAAAGGAATCCAAATGGATACATTCAGCCTTCAGCAACTGGTGGTTCATGCTGCAGCCTGGGCTGTCACCAGGCGATGGAGAAGGCCCCGTGTGCATGCTGGGAAGAGCTTCAGCCACCAGGTGATGTAGTACATCAAGGCCATGGGGACAGTACCAGCCAATGCTGGGTGACGTTTGCCAAGTGCTGTCCACATTAGATCATTCGAGGTGCCGCTGTTTCCATCATTTTTAAGATGAAAATTGGAGGCCCAGAGTGGGTCGGAGGACACATGCAAGATCCTAAAACAGGATGCAGCAGTGCTGGGTTCCCCATGCAGTCTCTGGGCCCTGGATATGGGCTTGGGATCTGCTTTGCCACCTATCACAACCTACAGTGAGGAAGAAGGATCTCAGGGGGAGCATTTTTGGAAGACGGGTTGAAGGGAAGAGAAGGGGTGGGGGAGAAGAATCAAGATACATAATGTGTGGGTACAAATCCCCTGTGATGACTATGATCATTATGTGTATCTCAAATGGACCAATAAACTTAATAAGAAATAAACATGAATGAGAATGAAACGACCTTGGTCAAGGGAATTCTAAACCATGTAAGTGGAGGCAAAGACTCCTGGCCCTGTGGCTTGCTTTGGGGCTTACGGATGGACCCGAGTCGCAGACAGCAAACGCACATGGAAGCCCCCCGGGGCCCTCTCTGTGCAGCTCCGCCTCCATTTACCCTGCTTCAGTTCCCCAGGCCCTGCCCTGATCAGACCTAGAGGGCACCCCCCCCCCCCCCGCCCCTCGTTCCCCTAAGAGGCCAGTATGCGCATGCGCAGCCGGTACCTCCCGCCCGCCTGGAAACCTCTTACTCACAGGAAGGTATTGGTTCTGGCACTGTGGGATTCAGTTTCCCTGAGCTGGAGGCTGCGACCAGCTCCCCTTCTGCCTGCTGCAGCTGGGAGGGGGCCGCTGCTGCCTCTGCCCACGCTGAGCTACAGAGTGAGAGAAGGCGAGCACAGAGCCTGCCCTGGCCTCCTGTGGACTCCCGGCTCCGTTTATTCCTTTAACCAGGTCTCCGCTTTAATGAGCCGGGCCTGTGCCAGGCCTGGGTACGGCTGAGCACTTTCCAAGAACTTACTCATCGAAACAGCTTCTTAGGGAAGGGTTAATTTTATGCCCATTTCCCAGATGGGGAAACTGGGACTCCCAGAGACTCTTAGAGAGCAGCAGCTGGGACGGGTGGAGCTGGAGCCAGAGCTCGGTGCCCGCGGTCATACTGCCAGGCAGGACCAGCTCCAGGGCTCCCGCTGCTGTGACAGCGTCCCCTCCTCTTGGGACCGCACGTGCTGGTACTGCCAGAGTTTTCCTGCGATGGAGCCACCCCACGAACACCTGGCTTGCTGGCTCCCCACCCAAATTCCTTTTGGGGTCTGAGTGAACTCAGGTGGTCCTGATTCTCCCCGGAGACGCTGAGCTCCTGCATTTTCTTCTATGGGCCTCCTTCCTTGTCCTCTGGGGCAGGGCTGGGGGTGCAGTGGCGAGGAGGATGATGGGTCACTGAGGGCTCTTTCCCTGGTGTCTACAAACTGGCTTCTGAACCCTGGGTGCACCAAGGCACGAGGTGGCTTCCATTCCAGCCTCGGGCTCATCTGAGCGAGCGCTGGGAGAAGGCCTGGATTCCAGAGCAGTGATCTGTCCTTGGCCTCTTTCCGCGGGGATTAGCACGCTCGCCAACTCTCGATCATCCGTGGGAGAAGGAGAGGCTAGGCCATGGATATCTCCAAATAACCCTGCAACTTATTTTGGCTACGGCTCCCGGCCTCCCCTGCTGGCTCTCTGTCCCCAGCAGCTACTATGTCCAGTTTGCAGGCTTGGCTTTCACATTCCTTCTTCTCTCTGCTCCTTTTCTGTATATGTGAGAGGCCACCAGCACTGACAAGGTGAGGGTTAAACAGCAGGAAGATGGATGCAGCAGGCTACTCTGTTGTAAATAAGTAAATCCAAAGAATGGAAATCATTTATTTGCTCACAGAACCCAAAATCTGATGACTGGGATGATATCAGGTAAGGCTTGCTCCAGCAACTAATCAAGATCATCAACATTTCTCTCCATCTGCCACCCATCATATGGAGTTCATCCTGAGATGTCCCATGATGGTCCCCTGGCAGTCGAAGGCCATCATACCCCCTGCTGATTGATGGAAGATTTCTTTGGTAGCTCCCACACAAATTAGAGGACACATACTGCCTCACTGGCTCAGACTGAGTTACCTACTCTTGCCTAAAGCAGGCAAGAGTGTCCAGGAGGAGCATTTAACCCAATACACGTGGCCGAGACTGGAGATGGCTGGACCCTTCAAAGTTAGATTGGGACTCAAATACAAGGAAACCCAGGAGAAATGCGTCTAGGAATGAGGCAAACAACAGTCCATCCTAGTGACCTCAGGAAGCGCTGAGTGGTGAGCCCTGAATTGCAGGAAGGACTGTGGTACCCAGGGCTTGCCACCACCCCAGCTCAGGGGCTGTCTTTCAGAGGGTCCTGCATGTCAAGATCAACCCAGAACCCCGCCATAAGCCTCGAGGTGGCCAGCTCTTCCTGTGCACACATCTGCAGACATTTCTTCAGGGTACCAGGAGCAACTAACTAGTAGCTAAGTTCAAGGACTTAATTACTAGTTGAAGTAACTAATTGACTAAGTTCTTAAAAGCATGGTTGCCATTTCTGTCAGAATCTCCTGGTGAATGCACACCTCCCAGCCCAGCTCAGATGGACCAGGGAAGCAAGTGCTGGGGACCTGCATTTGCAGGAAGTACGCCAAGCTTGATAACTGCTGACCAAGAGAGGAAAGGACCTTTCTTAGGTGCGGAATTATCTTGTGACACAACCCTCTATTGTCACAGAGGTGAGAGCCGTAGACTTGCATGCCATTGCACCAGAAGGACATCCTAAGGTTCTGCCATCGCCATCTTGAAATTCTTCACAGTTTTGAACAAGGGGGCCCCAGAAATCTGTATACCGTGCAGTGAGGTGGGTTTTTATTCATTCTGCCCTTTATAAGGCAATGTCTGATTTATACTCAGTCAGTTCTTTTAAAGAAGTTTCTATGTTACTCCAGTCTAGCATTCCTGTTGCAAGAATCTTTTCCATCTTCTTGATTTTAGCTTGATTGTGCAGAAGATAAGGACAAGAAGGGGGGTGAAAGGTGGGTAGGATCTAGAGTCAGAAGATGGGGCCCAAAACTAGCTCTATACTAAGTAGAGGAGGAGCAGAATGAATTTTGAATGCTCAAATTCTAGTTTATATTTAATCTGTAAAGTGGGGTCACACAAACAAATCAAAAGGTTGTGATAAGGTTCTGATGATCAGATGTACGTGAAAACAGAGCAGAAAGAGTTACAAACTCCTGTAACATTCATCACCATTGGAGATGGCTAGTACATGTGCAAGGAAATGCTTTAAGGACCCCTGGGTCATGAAAAGGCTTCATCTCAAGTCCCCTCCGGTGGCCTTGAGATGGAGTTGGAGCTCAAGCTTGACCAGTGATGGAAAGTGTGTGAGAAGGGTTAGGGTGCTACAGGATCAGAACCCCAAGGGTGGTTGCTCAGGGCAATTCAGCCACAAAGGTTTGCAGAGCTACCAGTAACAATAATAAAACTCAACTACAGCAGAACCCGGCAGGAAGGCTCTGGATGTAGACACGGGCTTTTAGGTTGAGATGGAAATGTTTGAGGTACCTTTGCAGCTTGCATATTAGGTAAGGACTCCATCTCATCTGGCGTCAAACTGGTAAGGGGCAGAGGGTCAAAGAATAAAGAGAAACAGGAAACAAGCCCCTGAGACAGGAGTCCATTATTTCCCAGAACAGTGATGTTTGGTTTGGTTTTCAAAGCAGCATTTTGCTCAAACTCTTTACTTCTATGCCAAGGAGGCTTCTATGCCAAGTCAGTCCAGAGACGATGGTCTGCAACCATCTGGGTTTCTCTGAGGCAGGCAGAGGGGAGGGCAGGGAGAGGACAGATGGTCAGCGTGGCTCCCACCCTGCACAACCACGGGTGGGAACTCCAGGAGCCTTGAGCTCACCTTCTGGGGCAGGTGGCACCATGTTGAGCAGCAGGTGCCAAGAACAGTCTAAGGGGTAGGGCAGGTGGATACAACCCATGAGAGGCTGAACCAAGCCAACTGGACCTAAGGCCCACAAAGGCAAACAGCATATGTGCCTGATGCTAGAGGTCAGTTGTGAGTTTCTACTGAGTTTCCCAAACTGGGGTCCGCGGCCTTTGGTACCTGCAGGCAGCACTTAGGAGTTCATATTGTCGCCATGAGAAGATTTAACTTCTGTGTTTTCATGCTCATGGTGACCTGAAAAGAATTAGCCGAAACATATTCTGGGTTATCTGAATTAGTGATCTTCAAACACTTTTTTGGCAATCACTCACAGAAGGAATCCCTCTTACGTGGTGACCCAGTTTGCCTATGCTGGTATTTACACACAAATAGAACAGAAAGTTTACACCACGCAGCCCTACCAGGTGTGGAAATACTAAAATACTCCAAGCCAAGCCAACTGGTGAATAACTCTGGACCTGCTAAGTGTCATTTCCCCACCGCCTCCCTGAAAGTCTTGGTACCTCCCCTGGGATTTGCCATAACCACCCCAGTATACAACCATCAGGTGTGTAGGAGGAGGGGGCCATATTATCTTCCTGTGCCTGCTGGAACATGTCACCACAAACTGGGTGACTTAACATGACAGAAATTTGTTCTCCCCATTCTGGAGGCCACAAGCCCGAAATAAGTTCCACTACACCCAAACCAAGGTGTCGACAGACCCGGCTTCTGTCTGAAACAAGTTTCCCTCTGCTTTTCTCTTATGAGAATATTTGTATGCCAGGTTTGGTGGTGATTGCCGGTCAATTCCAGCCTGAGCAATTTGGAGAGGGAGAGAGAGAGAAGGTGAGGGAGAGAGGGACAGAGGGAGAGATGAGTCGTAGTTCAGCATTTAATTTCTAGTACTTGGAAACACATACACATACACACACACACACACACACACACACACCTCACTTGTGATTGCATTTTATCTATATCCCCAAGGATAATCCCAGGTAATTCATTGCAAGATCCTGAATTTAATCATGTCAGCAAAGAGCTGTTCTCCTTATAAAGTAACAGCTTGCAGAGATTGACAGGTCCAGGGTTTAGGCTCTTTGGGGGGCTTTCGGCAGCCTTGCATGGGTTTTCAGGACTATGTCGCAAAGCTAATGCCGACATCTCTTTGGGTTGACCATGCAGGCATGCATGCGTATGTGCCTGCACACATGTGTGCTCGAAATAATTTTAATATGTATTCTGACACCATACCATAATTGACACTTGCTTCTGTATATCATTCTTTTAACAAGTGCTTGTTACAACTCACTACATTGACTTCGTGATGCAATACTGGGGTGTGACCCAGTTTGAGAAACCCTGACACACCCTATAACCTGGTGACCTGGTAGTGCCACAAGCCCATATTGCCTGTGCCGTGTCTTTATCACAATGTCACAAAGTCTAGATTATTTCTGAGGAAAGGACAGAGGGCACCTTCATACGTGACATGTTTTGATAAACAAAGACCAGCTACTGTGTCACAGATGATGACTTGGGATGGCAGGAAGAGACAGGAGGGTTGAGTCCCATGTAGCACGTGATGGCACTGATGTGCCCGGCCTACAGGATTCTGTCCCATGGTGGCCGATAGGACAGTCAAGTTCCATGCAGAAATTTAGTTTTAGCAATTTAAAATGGCATCTTCTGCCTCGCTAAATTAGTACTCAGAGGACCTTGTAGTGCTGTTTGCACTTCATTTGTAACATTCTTCTGGTTTCACAATTCACAGGAGAGCTGTAACACTAAGGATTTTTTAAGACCTGGTTTCGTATTTGCCCATTTTCTGGTGATGAGACAGAAACAAACATGATTTATGCCAGCTCCAGCACAGCAGTGGTGACAGGGAATCCATGAACACCTTTTCTTCTGATTAGAGGAGGGAGCATGCCGTTCCAGTTTAAGAAACAGTGATCTGTTTCTGGGAGGGAAATGGGATCCACGATGTGAAAACGGAGAGGGTAAAGCCTAGGGACAGAGGCAGAACTTCCATTGCTGCCCTCCCAGTGCAGCACCCCACGCCTGGGAACGTAAGGACTGGACCTGGGTGGGGTCGGAGGAGCAGTTCAGCAGGCTGCTTCTGAGATGTTTCCTCCATCAGCGGGCAACAAACCCAGGTGATGCATCTGGAGCCCAAGCAGGAAAGGACACACGAAGATCCAAGGTTGCGATCTGACTTCTGATGACTCACAGGCAGGAGATCTCACCACTCCCAACCCGTTACATCCACTGCGGGGAGATGGGTGGGGTCTTGCCTGCCTGTCCAAGAAGGTGTATGTATGCATGTTGGGGTTTGTGCAAGTCTTAGATCTGCTTCCACTCTTCAGAAATAATTCCTCTGTCTCCAATGTTAGAGAAAAAAAAATTTCCAAGTGATTCCCAACTCCATCGCAGATGGATACTGCAAGGCCCTGTTCTGAGGCCAGGCGGGTAAGCGCGTGGCCCCGATGCCAAGACACAAGAGCTATTTTTCAGGGATTAGAATACACTGACTTGCGTGTCCCAGGAGATCCAGGCCTACCTTGCCATCATTTTATCTACAGCTTGGGAGTCAAAAGGGACAAAGAAGTCATAAAAACCCAACCTCTTGGGTCTTCAGATGTGTACAATGAGGCCCCCCAAAGTAAGTTCCTTAGATAAAATCACGGCAGAGCCTGGGGTCTCTCTCTCTCTCTCTCTCTCTCTCTCTCTCTCTCTCTCTTTCTCACCTCACCTCAGCTCTCCTCCCATTTAACATCAGATTTGTGCTTTAGAAGATATCCACATCATAAACTAGTAGCATAAGTATAGTCCATTTAAAGTATTTTTAGGATAAATACATCCAAGTGTGTAGTTTGTTTTCTTTTTAAAAAATTTTTAAAAAATTATTTTGAAGGTAGTAAAATGCAACAGAACAAGAAAGAACAAAGCCAATTGAGACAGTGCAGTGAATTAGTACAAAACTTCGCAGCAAGTTACCGAGATAATAGTAATAGGTACCATAGTATATCTCATTATCTTCACAATAGTTGTTCTTTCAATCAGGTATAGCAAAATCAAATGAAATACAGAGCAATATAGAACTTATCAAAACAGAATATTGAATAGAGCAATACAATTAATCAGAACAAAGCAAAACAGTGATAATAATATTTGCCTTCAAAGAGATGGTAGAAGGAAATCCCCCCTATTTGCTATATTGCATATGGTCAACCTCCCAAGAGATGCTCAGACTTCTGGCTCCCATTTGCTAATGGGGGGGTGTAGTTTTGGATACACATATTCCTACACCCCTTTGAAGTAGCTCATAATAGGGTAGAATAGAAAAATTCCTATGCTGAGAAGCAGAACACCTGTCGGAGGCCACTTGCTTCCTGCTCATTCCCTTATCTCCCTGAGTCTCCCTGTCCTCATCTAGAAAATGGGACAGACAACACTCGCCTTGACCCCTGCTGGGAAGAGGGATGAATCAGGACAATTCATGGAAAGATGAATGGGGACAATTTCCACTAAATAATCGCAGAGCACTTTTAGACATCAGATAAGTCATCACAACACAGGCTAGCACAGACTGACATGGAGAGGATTGCCTGAGTTCAAATCCCCTTGCGAAGTGTGTGATTTCGGGCATGCTAATTAAGGTTCCTGTAGCGTCTATCTTGGAGGGTTCTTGTGATGACTTCCTGGTTGAATTCTCATAAACTACCACTTGACACAGTCTCATAAATGCTAGCTCTTATTGCCTTGCTACTACGATAGCTCTGGCTTTTTCTTGTTGTGTCTTGTTCGCTGTGGCACTGGTGCGATGCTCTAAAAGTCAGTGCCTGTGGACACTGCAGTGGGAACTCCATAGATCTCCTGGGAATCTGCCCACTCTTTGCACTGAAACAGGAATGGTAGAATTGCGTTCCAGAGCCAAACTGGCAACTACCTAAATCCTCCCACCTCTTCTTTCAAGGTCCAGTGGCCGTTGGCGGGTGTCTTACAGTATGCAGAGGGACCAGTTTTTGCGCTGCCCTGGCTGCTGTCTGACGTGCAGCAGGGGCCCCAGGGGTGCCAGGCTCTGCAGAGATCCTGGCAGAACGCACAAGTCAAACAGGATCAGGTGGAGCATGATTCGGCCCAGAGGCCCCACTGGCCCTGCTCATAAAAGGTGAGAACAAGGAGTGCCCAGATGACTAAATGGGTGGCGTGTTTTCCTCTGAGCAGTTGCCAGAAAATACCTCTGAGGCACCTGATTAAGAGCTAGTGAGTATGTAGGGTGGCTCGAAGGCCACTCTCTTTACTTTAGTGCCACCACAGCTTTTGCTGTGGCTCGGCATGTCTTACCCTATCTGCTTTCTGCGCAAATCCCTATTCCTAGCTCATCCTTCCGGTCCTAATTTAGGTCTACAGGGAGCCCTCCTGGTCCCTTTTAGGAACAATTGGATATTTTGTGTAGTACATACACAATGTTATACATATTCTGTCCACCATGGACTTATACACTCCATCTCATATGCATACATCTTCCATCCACATAGCACGTTATAGCTGAGTCCTGGATAAGGGTATGACATGCCATTTAGCACGCTTACCAATAGGCCTGCTTTCTGATCTCCCTACAGCTGCCGACAAAGTGGTGAGTCTAGGAGGTCATGTTTCTACCATAGGATCCTATGTCCCAACTGTTATGGCCTGGATCAAGGCAAAACAATCTCCAGATGCTTAGTGGCTGTGATATTGGCCACATGAGATCAGATTCCTGCCATCACTGACTTGAACTGGGAAAGACTCCAGCCCTGGGAAGTAGGAACTGAAACTGAAAGGTAGCAGGACACAGAAAGACCAGTGCAAGGGGTCTTGTGCTGAACAGATTCCCTTTTCAGGAACTAGGGATTTGTTCTCCCCACAGCTGGGAGACAGCAGACACTATCAGCTCTTTATGGGGATTATCTCCATCGAAGGAAGTTACCCTACCAACAATCATGAGCCCTTCCTAGGCAGCCCATGCCCAGTGATGGGATGACAGAAGTAGGGGCCAGGCCTCTGGAAAATTCTGAAGTGCTGTCTTAGCTTCACAGTAGCCTGTGTGGTTGACTTAAGCCTTCATCAAGATGAGTAGGACCAGTGTCTTGTTTGCCTTGGATAGATTTATGCTCAGTCCATGAAGATCATGAAGATCCCTCATAATAGCATCTAGCCTTGAATTTCTAGGCATCTCCACTTCTCATAGTGCTCTCTGTGTTCCTACCACAAACCAGTCTTTGCATTCAAAACCTCCTAAATAGATCAGAAGTTCTGCCTTAGTAGGATATTTTGTTGTTGACCACAGAAACCAACTCTCGCTATCTTAAAGGAAATAAACAGTGGAATGACATGGAGAAAGCTCAAAATCAAAGTAAAATAAAGTTGGGAAAATGGGCTGGGAGTTAGTCTGACCTGCCATCACCATCAAAATGCCTATAACCTACACTTAAGTTTCTTTCTTTCTTTCTTTCTTTCTTTCTTTCTTTCTTTCTTTCTTTCTTTCTTTCTTTCTTCCTTCCTTCCTTCCTTCCTTCTTTCTTCTTTCTTTCTTTCTTTCTTTCTTTCTTTCTTTCTTTCTTTCTTTCTTTCTTTCTTTCTTTTTCTTTCTTTCTTTCTTTCTTCCTTAGAATAAAACTGAACAAAACAAGATAGAATAAAGCCAACCAGAACAGAACAATGAAAGTAATACAGGACTTCAAATTAAGATAATAAGAAATCAACAATAATGTTATCTTCAAAATAGTTGCCTACACCATCAGGCACAATAAAATCAAACAAAACAAGACAGAATAAAACCAATCAAAACAAAACAATGAAAGCATTACAGGGCTTCAAAACTAGATAATAGGAAATCAACAAGAGCTACCATAATACATCTTGTTGTTTTCAAATTAGCTGCCCATACCATCAGACACAAGAAAATCAAACAAAACAAGACAGAATAAAATCAAACCTAATAAAACAATGAAAACAATACAGGAATTAAAAACAAGATATAATAGGATACTAACAGTGGTTACCACCTTCCCTTTTTAGAGGTTTCCTCCCCTATCACTTTCACAATATCTATTGTACATTTTGGGTCCCACTAACCCCTTCACTTTTTATGCTAGAGAGATAACACAATGTTTACCCATATGAGTCTGAACCACATTACCCATGAGCATGATCTCAAGTTGTATCCATCTACCCACAAGAGTCCCTAGACCATCTTTCTCTATAGCCAAATAGCTTTCCACTGCACAAAAATATCACATCCTTCCCATCTATTCTGCGGTTGGTGGGTGTCTTGGTTACTTTTCTCTGGTTGCTGGGACAAAATACCCAACACTCAAAGTGAAGAAAGGAAAGATTTATTTAGCTCATGTTTGTGGAGGTTTAAGTCCATAATCAGCTGGCTCCAAGACAGGATGCCATGACACAAGGGCAACAGTTCAAGGCAGCAGCCAGCAAAAGCAGCCAGAGCAAAAAAAAAGGTTGCAAGGTGGCGGCGGCAAGAGCAAGCCTCTTTTCTTCCCTTATACTCTAAGCAGGCTGCCTCTCCCCTCAAGGTAGGTGTAGCTATCACACCACCTCTGTGCCCTCCTCTTACACAGGTTGATGATATTTACAAAGTAAAGATCTTGACTCCCTGATGAGTCTTAGTTAAGTTTCTAAACTTCTCAAACTGACATAGCATATCAGCTATAACAGTGGGCCTGATATTCCTGCATTTTCTGATTTCCTGTCATATGGAGCATTGTTTTCTTTCCTTTGACTTTCCATCTATGAATTTCCTTTTGAATTAAATGTGTTTTTTGTATACAGCATATTGATGGATACTGTTTCTTTTCTTTTTTAAAGGGAATAAAACCTAACAAAATAAAATAGAAAAAGTGAAACATGCCTTTAAAACAGGATAATAGGAAATCAACAGTGGTTATCAGAATGCCTCCTGCTATTTTCAAAATTTCTACTCATACCATCAAATATAGAAAGATCAAATAAAACAGAACAGAGTAAAACCAGTCAAAACAGAACATTGAATAAAACAAAACAATTAAATGGAACAAAACAAAACAGAGAACAATACTGGATTTCAAAAACAAGACAGAAGGAAATCCCCCATATTTGCTATATTGCATAGTATTATCCTCTTAATAGATGCTCAGATTACCAGCCTTAGGCCTGTAAAGTCAATCAAACAATGCAAGCATTAAGTTGTTTTTGTACTTCAGTTGCTATCAACTCATCCTTTCCTCTGAACGAGCTGGTTGCTTGTGGGGAGGGAGTGTTCTTGAATCTCAGCCTGCACGCAGGTCAGCTCACCGGAAGGGCGAATTGGCTTGTCTCTCTTCCTAGGCTCTGCATGGTTTGTGTGGCTCCTGGAAAGGGTGACTTGGCTTCTTGTTAAACTCCTCCTGGACACAGCATGACTTCTGCCAACTCACAGGAAAGGCAAATTGCCTTGGCTTTCTTCCTGGGCCCTGAATAAATATCTATTTCTAACAACCCTATCAAGAATCCATGTCCTGATGCATGGGCTAATTGGAGGAGAGCCAAGTGCCAGCACCTCGCAGACTGCAAGGGAGGAAAACAAGAAGTCAACAAGAAGCTAAGACTTCCTGTGAGTCGGCACCATGTGCGAGCTGACGGGGGAGAACCAGATGCCAGCACCATCCAGTGTGAGGGCAGAGAGACAAGAAGATCCAATTGCCCCCCGCCCCATAAGTGACCAAGTGATCCAGAGAAACACAAGCTGCAATGATACCTAATGCAGTAAAATACAATTTAATGCTTGTGGTGTTTAGTGTTTCACTGACTTTGAAGGCCTAAAGCCAGTAGTCTGATCATCTATTAAGAGGATAACAATATGTAGTGTAGCATATATGGGGGATCTCCTGAAGGCAGTAGTCATTGTTAATTCCCTATTATCTTGTTTCAAAATCATTCTCATTGTATGGCCCCCAAATGGGCCTCCATTACCATTTACAGCTGCACATTGCTCAAAATATAGTCTACATTTCCCAGAATACCCTGCAGCTAAAACAATTCTCAGTTTTGTTTGCTTGGGTTTTATTCTGTTTTATCATGTTTGACGTTATTTTATCTGATGGCATGGGCAGATATTTCAAAGATAACAAGGTATATTATGGAAGCCATTTTGGATTTGCTATTATCTTGTTTTTGAAATCCCGTGTCACTTACACTGTCTTGTTTTGATTGGTTTTATTCTGTTTTATTTTGCTTGGTTTTATTCTCTTTAAAATAAATTTTTTAAAAAAGAGAAGAAAGAAAGAAAGAAAGAGAGAAAGAAAGAAAGAAGAAAGAAAGAAAGAAAGAAAGAAAGAAAGAAAGAAAGAAAGAAAGAAAGAAAGAAAGAATCCACATCCTGGGAGAGCATCAGATTGGCTGAGTCCTGTCACATGTCACATGCCCTCCCTGTAGGGCTGGCCTGGCCTGTCAGAGGAATGGAGAGTAGTGGCTTGTTCTTTTGGTTTCTGGAGTGAGAAACTGTTCATCTCAAATATACGCTGTGGGGGATTCTTCAAAAAGGGGAGTGATGCTGTGGAGGAAGTTGAGTTTAGAGGCTGGAGGCCAAATAACAGCAGTGTGCATCACACTATGTCTGCTTCCTAGGCAAAAGCCTTTAAGGCAAGGAGTGTGAAACTTTGTCTTTGTAATCTACATGTCTACTGCCTGGCACTGAATGTGTAGAAGCTTAATAGATGTTTCTGAAGAACACGCTCTTCCATTCAAGGACTCAAACACACTAGAAAAGCTGGTGCTTGATCCTTTGTGAGTGTAACAATGATTTTTAAAGAATTTATTGCTTAAGGGTTTTCAAATTTAGAAGCAGGACTTGGATGCACAGGCAAAGGTCTGTCTGTACTGGCACAGACCTTGGGTGTTAGACAGACAAAGACACACAGACTGCACATCCCTGCACTGCGAGAGAGCAGGTGGGCTGTTCTACTACTGTGCCTCTCACTGGAGTCACTGTCACAGTTAGCATCCTAGACTCCCTTTTCATGAGGGTAACTGGGGGTAACTAAGAAGGAGAAATGTTTTCCTTTTTCCTGTTTCAGATACCACTTTGGCTGCTCCCTCCAAAGCAATTACATGTAAAACCTGTCCTCCAAGGGAAGTTCGAGTGCCTCTTACTCAGAGATTACTAGAGTTACCTAAGAACTTTCCTAAGTGAGGAGTTGAGAAGAGTCAATCACTGTGCTCCCAAGCTGGCTCTATCTTCTTCCTGCAAAAGTTTTAGTGGGTGAACCTCTAAATGGTAATGGGCCTCCATTACCATTTATAGCTGCACGTTGTTCAAAATATAGTTTACATTTTCCAGAATACCCTGCAGCTAAAAGCAGTCATGTGACTAAGTTCTGACCAATAGGATATGAATGGGAGTGTATACAATTCCTGACTGGCATTTCTTTTCTTCTTTTCTTTTCTTCTCTTCTCTTCTTCTCTTCTCTTCTCTTCTCTTCTCTTCTCTTCTCTTCTCTTCTCTTCTCTTCTTCTCTTCTCCTTTCCTTTCCTTTTTCTTTCTTTCTTTCTTTCTTTCTTTCTTTCTTTCTTTCTTCTTTCTTTCTTTTTCTTTCTTTCTTTCTTTTGGTTTTTTGAGAGAGTCTCTATGTATCCCAGACTGGTCTGGAACACACAGTGATCCTCTTGCCTCAGCCTCCCAAGTGTTGGAATTGTAGGTGTGTGTCACCATATCTGGCCTGACTGACATCTTTAAAGGAAAAGAATGTATGTTTCCTTTTCCTTTTTCTCCTTTCTTGCTGGCTGGGTTGTGGACATGGTAATAAGTTCACATCATCTGCATGAGGACATCATACTAAGAATGGCAGAGTAAGAAGACAAAAAGAATCTAGGTCTCTGACATATTGCAGCTGGCATAGCAGCCTTGAACTGTCATCCACAAGCTATTTCTCAGATAAGAGTGCACCTATGGTTTCTGTCATTGTCACTTTGAGTTGCTATTAGAACAGCAAATCCGATATCTTGAGGGTCAGCAAACTATGGCCCAATCTGACCCACCACTATTTCTTATTAAGTAAAGTTTTCCTGGAACACAACTATAGAGGTTCATTGTATGCATCATCTACAGCTGCATTCTCCCTACAATCACAGGTAGGACAGAGACCATATGGATCACAAAGCCTAAAGTGTTTGCTATTTAGGCCTTTATAGCAAAGTTTACTAGTCTCTACATGCCCCACTGATGTATACTAAAATATTAATCATGTTTCTTAGATTATTTTACTTTCTCTTTCTGTTTCTCTGTGTTTTCCAAATTTATTGCAATAAACGTTTTATCATCTAACAGATTCCAATAAATGTTGATTTAAAATACTGAAGTTCTACTTGTAACCCATTATTATTGTTTTGATCACCCTATCCTTCTCCAAACATCTCTGACTCAACTAGGGTGACTTTTACTCTATTTAAATATACAATATTCATGCTTTTATTGTCACTCTTGTTCTTGCCAGAAACGTTTGAGCCAATACCAGCTCCCACAGAAATACTGAATTTGGTATTGCATTTGGTTTTGCACTTGGGAGGATATTTATTTAATATAGGATCAGCTGTTTTAACAGCAACTCAAAAAATTGTGACATAAATAAACAATAGGTGTACTCTCACCTCAAGAGCAGTTTGTACATAAATAGTTCAGGGCTGTTATGGCAGCAGCAGAACTATTTTGTAGCCAGAATCCAACTTGACGAGGATAATACTGGCTTTTGTTACTGGACAGTTCACAGATGGTAACAATGTCAGATATAGCTTGATCTAGGGTGCAAACAACATGACCAAGCCTGTTTTTCTCCAAATGTTTTGGCTCTCCTTATCTATAATAACCTGTTTCATCCTTAAGTAGACTCTGTGTACCCTGAAAATGAGTCTGCTGGAAGGCTGGAGCATGCATCTTTTTGGTTAACTATCTATAAAGCGTATCCACGTAGCAAACTTCGGAGACAGTTCTGATTGGACAAAATTTATGTCTCAAACGGTCATTGTGTCTAGGATAATAGAATAATTCAATCAGCTGCGTGAGAAGGCTAAGTGTCAACAATGAACTCTTTTCCTCATGAAAGAGTGTTTTCATTACATAAAAAGCTAAAAGGAGGCACAAGAGATAAAAATACAAAACAATGGCTGCTCACTTCAGGCCGCTTGGAGTTCTCATGTTTTGATTGCTGTTGGGTGTGAGATGTAACATTTATTTGAAACCTAAATGTGAACCCATATTTTCTGATTCGGGTACTACTCAATTATTGTTTAAAGTACTACACCAAGCTCGGCACATTATAGTGCCCAGGTGCACACTGAATAATAATTGTTTTTTCTTTTTATGTTTTCATTATAGTCAAGACTGTGGTTTACAGTTTTAAGTCCCTGTTTGAAGACTGAAATGTAGTCAGCAATCAACTTTCTCCAAATAGCTGGCTATAAAATGACACCATCAGGCACCAATAGACAAAGAATGGTGTAAGGAACTGAGCAATGTGGATTTGAAGCTCTAATCATCTGCTTCTTGGATGTCACAAACCAGTTATTATATGTCTTTGGGATTCAGTTTACTCCTTATAAAACAAAGATAATGAGATTGAGTTCTTCTGATCTTTTTTTAAAGGATTCAATCTCTCCTTCCATGTGATTCCATTTTAGGCTTTCAATTATTTGGGTGCAGACTTGTCTCTATTTAGCTCTCAAGTTATTGACAGTGAACAGAGGAGCATTTGGAGGGAGAACATTTGTTGATAAAATCAAATTCAAAGCTGCAAAAGTAGGGCAGCCAACTGGCTTCAGATCCATTACGTTATCAGATTGGATCTTGGCTGCACTGCAAAGCAGGGCCCCAGGTAAGTGCTTGGAATCTATCATTTGCTGTAGATTCAGAAAGGGCTTACAAGAGGAAGTCAATCAACTTGTTAAATTGCTGCTTCAGTTGCTACTAACTTTTGAAGATGGTAGATGGTTTTTTCCTTTTGTTTTTAAAAATATGTTCATTTGTCTTATTCTAATCACGTAGGAACCAGAAGAGAAGAGCGGGAGACCTCGGGAATTCTGAGTGATGGGCTCACCCCTAGTCTGCAGCATTCCTGCCAGCCTCTGTTGGCCCAATTGCCTCACCTGCAAAGTTGAGACAATGGTCTGGGGTAACCGGTTGGGTTAGAGAGCTAACACATGTCACAGGGACAATGGGATGAGCCAGAACTTTTAAACAGCACTGTATTGAGCAATAAGGTGCCAAGGTTGGGATGAAGGCAAACAAAAGCCCAGAAAACCAACAGGACACTGTTTGGGTAGTGTGAAAGATCTTGGGCATTCCTGCATTTTGGCAATGCTGCACAGCATTTAGATAGGGTTACTTCTGTTTTGGAAGGGGAAACTGAGGCACAGTGTACTTATTCACATCTGGGTATACTGTGAGAGGATCTTCTAGACTGTAAGCAAAGACTTGGTTGCCCAAGGTGATGTGATTTAATGTAAAGGTGCTCAGCTATTGAAAAAAGCCCAGAAAGTCAACATCAGCTGAAAAACCAGCCCAACAGGGCTCTATGAAGTGGCACCAGGGACAGTCACAGTTCTAGTGGTCCCCTCTTTTGTGACTCTGCTTCTCTCTTCACTCCTACTAGACTGAGTCTGCACCCTTTACCCCTGCTGGCCTTTCTGATTTCTTTTTCAGTTTATTTTTTAACTGATAAGTAAAAACATAAAATCATACATATTGGTAGGGTATCATGGACATTTTGTATATACTGTGTATTGTTTAAATCCAGTTAAAAATGTCTGTCTCCAAGCTGGATGTAGGGGTGCAGCCTATCATCCCAGTACTCGGGATGCTGAGGCAGGAGGACCAAGGTGAGTTCAAGGCGAGCCTGGGCTGCATAGTAAGATCAAAGCCAGGCAGAGCTACATATCAAAACCCAGTCTCAAAACACAAAAACAAAAGCATATCTATCTCCTCAAATATTTGTTATTTCTTAATAGCAACATCTTTTAAAATTCTTTCCTCTAGCTTTTGGAAATGTATAGCACATTACTGCTGCGTGTAGTCACTGCGCTATGCAATAGTACACCAGAGCAGCTTGGTCCTGTCTCACTAGAACTTAGTACCTATTGATCAACCTTGCTCCGACCCCCCCCATCTCTGTTGTGTACCCAGTGGGAGATTGCTGGGTCACATGGTAACTCTATTTTTCATTTCTCAAAGAACCTCCATACTGATTTTCATAAAGGCTCTACTAACTGACATTTCCCTACCAGCCTATAAGGATTCACAGAAGCCTGCTATCTTTTGTCTTTGCTCCCTCTGCTTCCTGTTCAACTTCATGGTTCTTGCCTGCTCACAGCTTGTCGGTCTCCTGCAGTCTGTTTACTGCCCTTACACCTTCCCTTAAACGCTAGCTCGTCCTGCTACTTGCTACATGGTTCAAATTAAAGTTTCCTAGAAGAAGCGGTCTATAAAATAGAAGCCTCCGTCTCAGGCACCAAGTTCTGTTTAATGGTTGGTAGCCAGGACTCTGGGGTCTTATGAGCCAAACATGGCATTTTATCTGTAAGCTATGAAGAAAAGGGTCTGTGAAACTCTCAGGCATTTTAGGGCCTCAGATCATGCTAGTATTTGAATACAGGTATTTCATCTAGACTTCATACTGTGAAAGGCTGGAGGCTGTTATACTGGCGATGCCACTGTAATGGAGAATGTGACCTGCATTGTGTGAGAGCTACTAAAATGCTGAGTAGGAATTCAGAAAGAAAACTGATTTGAACTGGTGACTCAGAAAGGCATCATGGGTAAGGGGAAAATGAAATTGAGCATCAAAGCATGGGCAGAATGTTGATAGAGATGAAGGAGGAGGCTAAGCGAGGAGAGCAGTGACAAAGCAAAGCACAGGCGTGAAGAGTTTCAGGGGAATCAGGACTCACCTAGTTTGGGTAGGGACAGGAGAAGGAGAAAGCTAAATCTGCAAAACCCCAATACCAGAGTAAAGAGTCTGCACTGTATTTATGGGTTGGCATTGGAGATGTCATTAAACAGTGCCCATGTGGGCAGTGAAGGGATTGGCATTGTGTTAGGAAAAGTCTTCTGGCAGCTGGATATAGAGTTGGGGGAGGAAACGACAGAAGACAAGGAGGTTATTATTGTCACTAAGGTGTGTCAGAGAAAACAAGACCAGACAATGGATGTGGAATAATTTCAGAGGTAGAAAAATAAGAGCTGATGGTTCCCAAGAGCTTTCGCATAGCCTTGTTCTAGGGACTTTCTTTACAGTGCTTTATTTAATCCACAGTGGTAGTGCAAGGTCTGTTTTATTTCTCTTAGTTTATAGGTTGTGAAACTGAGACTCAGTCAAGGCAGTGACCTGTTAAGTATCACATTAGTGAGTAATAGAGCTGGACTTAGACTTCCTAGGTCCAGGAGACTCCCAAGACCATGGTCATTTGAGAATTTTGGGCTCCCTCCCAAGAGGGCTTGTGGTTGATTTAATGAAGTGGGCAAGAAAGTGTGGTGTTGAAGAGTTTCAAGTTTGCAGGAGTGGATGATGGAGAGGAGACTACTACTGAGATAGAAATTTGGAGACAAGTAAAGGAATACCTTTTCCTTGGGAGTTCTGAGTGTGGAAGGAGATCTGGGGAGACGAGTGAGGTTATGAGCTTATTTTGGCCTTCCCTCAAGGCAAAGTCCATGAATGAACCTAAGCAGTAGTGGAAACTCGAGGCCGTGAAGAGGTCAGAAGAGTCAGAACTACAAAATGGGCCAATCAATTACTCCATCTATTTCCTTGTATTTGGACTGGCATGAATGACTGCTCTGTTCCCTAGGCCTCTGTCACACTGCCCTGTAAGCCTGACTGATCTTCCACACCTGGCCAGCACCTGGTCAGCACGTGGGCCCAGTCTCCCACCATCCCACCCACTTGGCCAAGGGTTGACCAGTATTCTCTGTCCCATTTGCTGGATGATTAATGCCAAGAACTTAGTTTTTTAAAGAAATTCCTTAGTTTTTCCACACAAATAAGCACCTGGTAAAACCATGCCTTTAATTCTGTAGACAACAACTGACGGAACCATCCATGTTCCAACCAGTAACAACCAGTTAATCTATATGGATGGAGATGTATTTGAATCTCAGCAGTGAACACAGCTTTGCTCAAACCAAAGTACATATTTGTTTACAGTTTGCATTTTTACCAAACTTCTGAATAATTCACTATATCAGATGCAGTATGTCCACATCTGTCTCCACGGATCATTATTTTAACTACTAATAGTACTAGGCATGTTTGTTCAGTTTTAATTTTTTATTAGCAAATGTTTGCATTGCTTACTGATTACAGTCCTTGCATGAAGTTGGTATATAGAAAGCATCTCAGTTCTTTTTCTCATCCTTTATCCCTTCCCTCTTCCTCCTTACCTCCATCTCTATCCTCTTCCCACTTAAAAAACCTCTCTACTGCCTTACTTTTCATTGTATATCTTTTATTTTTGCTCTTTATATTTTGGGTTTTTCATATGAAAGAAATCATGCATTTAAGTTTATGTGTCTGGTTTATTTCTCTTAACATTATGGTCTTGAGATGGACTCATTTTTCTAAAAATGATTCAAGCTTATCTTTATTTATGGCAAAGCAGTACTCCACTGTGTATAAATATTATATTTTCTTTTTCCATTCATATGTCGATGGACATAAAGCTTGCTTCCAAGATTTACCTGTCATGAATCATGCTGCTATACACATAGGTATACATACATCACTGTGATATGATGTCTTTAACTCCTTTGGGAAGATATCTAGAAGAGGAATACCCAGGTCAAATGGAATTTCCAGTTTTAGCTTTTTGAAGAATTGCCATGCTGACTTCCAAAGTGGTTGTACTAGTTTACATTCCCACCAACAATATAAGAGTTGCTCTTGCCATGCAGTCTTACCAGCATTTATTATTTGATTTCTTGACAATGGCCATTTTTTTCTGGAGTAAGATGGAATTATTATTTATTGATCACTTTTTTTTGCCAGGAATTAAAAATCCTCAGGAGAGTATTTATTCCCATGCTCAAGTTCTTTTGCATCTATTTTGGCAGCCTTTTCCCAGATTGGGTCAGTGAACCACTTGTGTGGTCATTGGTGCTCTGGCTCTCCTATAGTCAGTGGTAAATTTTCTTTCTTCCCCACCCACACCATCCACAGTACTCTGCTTATTGGCCTCTCTTGTAGCACCTTGCCTTCTCGATTTCCAGATCACACTTTCCTCCATTTCTGTCTGTACTGCACAACTCCTGGGCCACCGTTTGCATCCATTGAGTTCTGGCCAACTATAGCTCACAGGGCAAGGCCAACTGTGCCTATTTTTATAGATAATAACAATAATAGCGTCAAAAACAAACTGGATATTCATAAAAACCAATAATGTATCATTCTTAACTATAGAAAAGAGATCGATAATTATAGTATAAATGCAAAGACAAACCAAATATTGACCTATAGCAAATATCTACTGAATGCAAAAACTTAACCTCTACCAACAATAGAACAGCATTCAACATTTAATAGCATAGAATTAACTAGTTATCCAAAGTTTCTTAAAGCTTAATTGTTAGACTAGTAAAGTTAGAGCCAGTGGAGATGTGAAGAATGAGAAAAATAAAACTTGAAATATTAAAGGCAAATGAGAAGAAAGAAAATTGATACAGAGGGTCTTATTGAGCAGTAAAAGGAAATTAATAGCATTAGGTAACAGTAACAGAAAAAAATTAACAAGAAAAATAAAAACAGCAAAATAAAAGAAAAAAGTAAAATAAGATAGAAAAAAGCTAAGAATAGAAAAGAAACAAAGAAAATAAAGAAAACAAACCCTAAATCCCCCCCCCAAATCAAAGAAGGAATAAACAAGTGAAAAAAAAAATAGAATCCTTTAAAAAAATTCTCTGTGTTTTCAAATGAGTGGTCTCTTTCCAGGTTCTATAATCTTAAAAGCTAGCAACCCACAATTTTCTCCACCTAGGTTTCCAGCCTGTGGATTTGTGAAGTGCCCTGCTCCAGTAGCCCCTCTGTCCATACACCCCAGTCTGTGACAACTGTTCAAGAAATGGTGTGTCCCTGGTCACATCGCAGATGGGAAAAGCAATCAGCTCTCTGATCTCTGCTGCATGTAGGTCACGGGGAAAGAACTCAAGCAGGTTGTTGGACTTAACGCAGACACTTTCAGATCCAGCCTCTGCTGAAAGCCACATTCCCTGTGCCTACTTTTTCACTGTGGGGATTAGAGCCCATGTTGTCTCTAACCTGAGTTTAAACTTCTCAGGGAATCTATGTGTAACCTCACCCCCCTCAGTGCTGTCCCTAGTGGCTATCTCTCACTCAGTCACTGGAAACTCTGAAGTGGAATTTTTGGTGGGTCCATCTTAAGTAATCCCTTCCAGAAATAGAGATGGCTTAAACACTCTGGCAATATGGCAAGTGCTGCCCTGGCTTTCTTCCCCTACTCTAGCTTTTTGTGAAGGAGTCACTGTTGGAGTAAAACCCCACACTGCTTTGTAGTTTATTATAGATGTGGGCTTTTCTTAGGGCAAGTGCTACAGGCCAAGTCTGCCATTTCTTCCTGAAGCTATCTTCTCTCCTAGGAGAGAAGGGCTTACCTTCTCTCCTAGGGAACTGGCCTTTCTATGTTTAGATTGACTGATTGATAAATGACTCTGCTGACTGGTGTCAGAGGGAGACAAAACACATAATGGGTTTGGAGTTCATGGGTGGCTATGGGCAGGGGTTGGAATGTGGAGGTGCAAACTCAGCTGGGGAAGAGACTAGCATGTGGTGTAAGTGTTTTATATGCAGTAACTTTGTCCTCTCCACAGCAATACCAAGTCTTTTTAATTCCACTTAAAGGATGAGTAAACACACAGTGGAGTTATTTAATTAATAAACAATAGCTAAATAAACAACTATTAGGTTTTCGTTGCTCTGACAGTATCTGGAAAAGACAACTTACAGGAGGAAAGATTTATTTTGGCTTATAGTTTCAGAGATTTTAGTCCATAATCCTTTGTTCTAGACTCATGGCAGCCAGGAAGAAGAGACTTTGGGAAACCATTTAGATCTAAAACCATAAAGCCATAAGAGTGGAGAAGCCCATCTTTTGCCCAACTTTATACCTTTAACTCTTGATGCCTCTTATGGATGATAAACTCTATGAAGTCTGTGTGGTTCATTTTGTTATTCTAATACTTCCCACATAGTGAGTGATCAGTACATGTGCTCAAGGTTGAGTTGCATTGTCTTTTTCTGACATAGCTATATTATTATATTATATTATATTATATTATATTATATTATATTAATTATATTATATATGAAGTATACGATGTATCATATTATATATGTACTATATAGTGTATTACATATATCATATTATAATATCATATTATGTACTACATAACACATTATAGAAGGTCCAGATTTTCTTAGGTATGATACTGTTTAGATAAAATGGGAGAAGAGTGCTGTAATTGAGGTCCCAAGTGGAGGTAAAGTGAGATATCTGGAGCTAGTGAGATGAGGGCAGGATGGTTGGGGTACAGGGGTCCCATCTCGTGTCCATGGAAGGTGTTTCAGTGGGGAAACACATGGGGCAGGAAGCTGATGACTTCATGTTGGTTTTCTCCATTTTGGAAGATGGCTATATTCTGTAGAACAACGCTGACTCTTATGTAAAGAAATCAACTCTCCTGCCTCAACCGACATTTAGTGGGTGTTGTGAATTCAGTGGTCACTTCTCCCTTGTAATTGATAGTGGCTTTCTACTTGTGGCAAGTCATGATTCTCAGTCAGAACCTGTTTTCACCATAGGGTTTGCAGAGGCTTGGAGTTATGCAAATATACCTTTGTGGAGCGTTCTCCTAGGGCAGAACTCACCCTCTGAGAAAAGAATCCAGGCCCCACATGTAGGGCACAGCAAGTGTCCCAAGGTCCCAGTCTAACAGTCTGCCTCCCACATCTATCTGTCTGATTTCCCATGCACATGCCAGGGAGTCTTAATATAGTGGTTTCTCTAGAATCTGTGCCAGACCTGGAGCCCAATTCACACTATCACAGAGACCCACATGGCGAGGTGCCACTCCAGGGGAGTAAGGAGATTCTCTTTAGGAGTGGAAAAGATGGAATGGCTTTGGTGCCACTTTAGGCTGGTTTTGACAACTTTGGAAACTTGTGATGTGGATGGCGGAAATCATACATAGATGGCAGCAGGTCTCACTATGGCAAGAGTGAATCAACAGATGGCTTTGTGGAGCCCCATGTGAGTTGATCAGAGCATTGCAATCTTTTTGGTTCATCTTTCTATGAACAAGAAGCTTCTCTTGCAGTTCCTTCTAGGAATCCACGATACAGAGGGAGAAAGTGACACAGAGCCAAGATAGCCTAAAATCAGTCCTATGACATACACATACACAAGATTCCTTCAGAGAACTTCCAGAAGCTCTAGGGGCAATGTGGATGATGGGGAAGGCCAAAGGTCCCACAATAGTGGCTGGAAAAATGATGGAAATAGTGCATGAACCTTCTCCTCTCAGGTCTGTGCCTCTGGAGGCTTGGCTCATAGACAGATTAAGAGCAGGTGGTTTTCTGTTTCCTGTTTTCATCAGCATACCTTGCATTCTGCATGATGAGAATGAGTGCAGGCTTCAGTGATGGAAGGGTCTCCTGACATCACCCCTGCCAACCATGGTTTGCTGACCTGCTACTCGAGGTAGCCTGCCGATGCCTTTGCATGTGTGTCTGGTGGAGTCCATCAGAGTGAGCCAGTGTGCCTTTTTGGGGCTGATAGCATGGATGGGAAACCTTGCTTTGTTAATTTCATTGAAATAGAACTTGATTATAATTTGGACTCTTGAATGAAGTGCTAATCTTGGTATGGTTTTATGATGAAAAATTTAGTTTGTGATGCTTGCTTATTTTAGACAGGCTGTTAAAAAGGGATTTTAGAGTCTTTTTCAAAAGCCCTAAAAGCTGAGGACAGTACAACAAATGCTTTATATAGTTTTATCTGCAACAAAGGGCCAAACTGTGTAGAATGTGCTGTGAAATCACAAAACTTCTTCTGCCAACTTAAGCCAACTCCTGGCCACTCCTGGGATACAGAAGAAAAGAAAGGGGTGAGGAGTGCATTGGAAAGTAAGACCATGTTGGAGTGGACAAGCATCACAGGGTACTGGGTATTTCTGTGTCTACTACATGGGCTGGGAGTTCCCTTTCCTAAGCCAAATGAGGAAGGTATGTGGAGAGCTGTTTGGGAGGATGGGTAAATGTCTCCAAGAGCTGGGGTGTGATTCCAACAAAGGAAATCTGAGAGCCTGAGGCTGGACCAATTGCCTTTACCCTGATGGCAGAGTGATACCAAATTGTGGTGTCTAAGCAAGCTGCACTGTTGGTAACAGTGAGCCCCGGGACATGGTCCCTGGGAGGAAGCTGGCCTGGAGTCATTTTCAGAGAGAACTGGCCCAGTGATCTACTAGGAGTGGGGTGGTGTTCTTAGTTGCCCACAACCAAATGCGCACCAGTAAGAGGAGGAAAGGATTCACAAAGTCTCTGAACAAGTTTTGCGAACAAGCCTTAGAAAGTCCCCAGAGAGACTGGCTGAGAAGGAGGCTGATTCTGGCCTTCACTGGCTCTAGGGCCTCCTATTCCACCAGCAGCAGCTAGTGAATAAGGCAGGAGACAGGGTGGGAGGGTGGAGGAAGTGGCCACGGCCTATGCTCACCGCAGGCGTGCTGGGCATGGCAAAGTCTGCAGCAGCTGAGAGTTTGCAGTTTTGATGATTTGATCATTATCTTGGATTGCTCTTTTCACCTTCTGATCATGGTCTAGGAAATATTTGTCATTAAACTTGCCTGCAGCTGGTAAGTGTGGAGTGAGAATTCATGTTCAGATAATGGAGAAAGCTATGACCTCATCTGGGATTTGAACCAACTGGAAGGAAAGAGGGTCAAAGAGCACATAGAAAAGGCCATGGGAAAAAGAATACAAGGATTAGAATTTGCCCCTTATCAAGTGTAGCTTATTTAATCAGTTGCTTATAAGCAATGTCATTATAAAAATATATTTACTATTCCTTCGACTTTGTTTTTTAGTTTATTGGTTCATAAAATGAACTGAAAACATAGGAGGAAATGTAGAAGAGGAAAATGAGAGGGACATTTATGGCTTATTGTTACAGGTTTGTTTTAATTCCCAAAAACTAGTTACAGAAGAGCAAGAATGAGACTCAGCTGGCAGGGGAGGTCACTTCTTGGACACTGCGGGACTCAGTAATGTCACTGTTATCCACTGTCTTTTGCCCTCAAAAGAACCCCACGAGGTTAATCTAATCTCCACCACCTATGGATGAAGGCATGAGATGCGGAGAGAGAAGTAGCTCGGGCTCTGTCCCCCAGTTCAGAAGCAGCCAAGTGGGGGCTCTGTACCTTCATCTTGCTCTAATGTGCCCTGGATTTGTGCTGGCTCTTAGATGATGTGTCTCTCCCAGTCTGGTTCCTCTAAAAGGACCCTTGAGTCACCATAATAATAGCAGGCTTTTTATTGAGCACTTGATATGTTTAGGTCAGGGTTCTATGGCCTCTTACCCATCTTTCTTATTTAATAGTCCCAGAACCCTGTAGGATAGGTAACATGGTTATCTTCACTCTGAAACTGCAGGGTCAGGCAGGTATGCCTTCCTGCCCTGCAGCTGGTAAGTACTGGAGTGAGGATTTGCGCTCTAGCAGCCCGGGGCTAGGGCCGACTCAGCATGGAAAGGAAGAAGGATCTGCCCCCTGGTCGCTGGCTTCCCAGGTTGACAGCGTGAACAATCTGGCTTCATCTGTGCCTTTTCCAGGTGCCCGCCCCATTCCTTTGCAACCACTTCAGTGGGAAAGGTTCAAGGAGAACCACTATTATGATTCTTAAATGACCACCAAAGCCCTCTGTGTTAAATCCCTGGCCACCAGCACATCACACTGTGGGGAGGTGGTAGCCTATGGTGCTGTTGGGGGGTAGTAGAACCTTTAGGATGTGGGGCCTGGGGGGAACAGTTAGGTCACTGGGGTACCTTTAAGGGAATGTTGGGATCCCAGCACTGCCCCCTACCTTTCCTAGCATCTTTAAGCTTTGCTCTACCAAGCACTCTTACTAAGAGTCTGCCTCGCCATGGGCCCAAAGCAATGGAGATAAGTGACCTTGAGCTGAAGGCCTAACCATGAGACAAGGTAAATCCTCTCTATTTTGTTACAGTAACAAAAAGCCACCTCTAGTGCATCCTTCCATCTGACCTCTGCATGCCATTCCTCATCCCTTCTTTGGACTTTGTGCCATATAAATTCTCCCTACTATGTTTTCATATCCAGCCTCTACCAATTTAAGGCTTATGGCAGAGAATGTCCTAGCTGACAAACACTCTCTACCGGCCATTTTATCTAAAGAAAGAGCCATCTGGGAAGATCATGTGGTTGAGAAGGGAAAGGTAGTAAGTCCCATGAAAAAAATAAGTAAATAAGAATTTGCTGATGTTATCTTGAAGGGGAGGATGAGGAGGGTCCTGATTGCCTGGCAGGATAAGGGAGGCACCCAAATGTTAGAAAGAAACAAGGGGAATTCTGTCAGGGCCACATTGGTTAAGGAACTTTAAGAAAGGGACTTACAGTCAACTTTGAGACTTTCTATAATATGCTGTTCAGTGATGTCCATTCTGTTCCCTGCATTGTACAAAGTCTACTCTAGAGTGTCTGGAATTGATGGGACATAATGGGCTGGAAGAGGTGACCCAAGCCCTACACCTTGGGGACTGGTACAATTCTGGAGGGTGAACCATGAAGCTGAAACAGGGAAGGCAGTGGACACAGAGGGTTAGAAGAAACGTGAGCCACCTGTCCTTCCCAAGACAGTCTGACACACTGGAAGGAATGATGGATTTTCTTGGGTCTGTGGGGTTGTTGTTTGAGTCCACTAATTCTTAACTATCACAGCAACCTAGAGAATTGGAGCTATCCAAAACTGAATCTTTCCTCTTTTCCACACTCTGAATTTCCTTTGCTTCGAATCTTCAGGTCAATTTCTTTACCACAGACTTCAGTCTCTGTTTTCATCTGAGCTTCTTCCACTGAACATAGAATTTAACTTCTCTGCCTTGACCTTGGCTCCAATTCCTGGCTTCTGATTTTCTCTCTCCATCACAACTCATCAGTTCAGAAATAGGCCCCAGAGTAAAACTTTCCCCTAGGTCAATCTGCTCCTGGAGAGTCTTATTTCCTACTCCACCCTCGCTCCTCATTAGTCTACCCCAGGCCCATCTGCAAAAATGGAGAAGAAGCTGGAATTTCTGGAGATGTGAGGAAGAATTGCATCGGTCAGGGTTCAGCTGCAAAAAGCAGACTCTTCTCAAATCAGTTTAAAGTTGAAACAGATTTAGCAGGGGATATTCAGTGGCTCATAGAATTCCTGGGAGTGTTGAGTTAATAGGAGCAACACTCAATGCTACATTAAAAAACAGAGACACTGAGGAGGGCTTCTACATTTCCACAATCCTGAGGCTATTCACTAAATTTGCAACCCTTGGTGTAGCTGCCCTCTCCAGAAACATGGCATTAATGTCACAGTCAGGAAGGCAGGACCAACAGAGCATACAAGATTCCAACATGGTGAGGAATACACCATGCTTAGGAAGTCTCTGCTACTTGACAACTCCAGAACTTTTCATGCCTAATATAGTCAACACTTGACCCTTGCCACTACCCTTATCTTCAGAAGCTAGTGATGGAGTACTGAACTAATGATAATTCTATAAAAGAAGTAGAAGAATGGTGTTCATATCACTTTCCACCTTAAATCTTCCACTAGGGATTCAAATTAGTGGGCTCCAAATGATACTAAGAAGTCTAGCTGCAAGGGATCCTGGGAAATACTGCTTAGCTTTCCAGCCCATGTTGTACAAACACTCACACAAGAGGGGAGTTGCAAGAGATATTGTTCTTTGATCAATTGTGTTTACCACAGAGGGTTAACCTTGACCTTCAGTGGCTCCTCAGAAATCCCTTTCTCAAAACAGATTTATCACCCATGTCTTTGAAACAGTTGAGGATAGTCTTATTTGGCACAGGGAAGAATGACTCATAATCAGACTATTATTTATCATGAATTGTATTGTAGCTTCTTCCAAGCTGTTGATGTATAGTAATTTATTAATAGCTAATGGTGGAGATATAACACTACACAGCATTAATCCATGCATAGATTTCTTTGCAGTTCAACTGTCAGTGGCATGAGGTCCACTTAGTAGATCTCTTTTTGGGAGCGGTCCCATAGAATCCTTCAAGTTTTTTCTTTCCAGGAAAATAGAAGAAGTAAAAAGCCAACTTTCAGCACCACATTATAATGACTGCATCATCATCTCTCTTGTAGCTTGAAACAGCACACACTATCTTTTCCCTTATTTGTGTGTGTGTGTGTGTGTGTGTGTGTGTGTGTGTGTTTCAATCACTGAGCCTTCTCTCATTATGTCCAGCTGGTTCCAGTCATTAGTAGACTCTTCCCAAGATAGTCCAGTCCTACTGGAAACAGGAAATACTAGAAACAGCTCTAGAAAATAGAATTCATTTCTGGCCTAGTTTTGCCACAGTTTCCCCAAGCATCCAAATTTTTAGTTGTTTATACAGGTTGAGCCTCTTAGTTTCTTGAGATTTACCCCTTGTGATTGGCAAGCTAATATACCTGAAGAAAAGAAAAAAAAATCACACGTTTTCTGATTCATCTTTGGAAAAATGTGTGCTTTTTCTCTGCTTAATTCCAAAGCTGAAGCCAAGTGGTTGAAGCTGGGAAGACTGACTTTTAACAACTGAGCTATCCAACAGTAAAAATCATTTGGATCATTCCAATTAATTAAATTAAATATTATTTATTTTTATTTATGATTAATGAGGATATCCTAAAATTGATAGGAACTGAGCTTCAAAATATAGTTTAAAACTTATAATGAAAGTTAAGGCTTAGATCACAGAGTCCAAATTTATATTTAGTAGGGAACTTCTGAGAATCAACATTTCTGATAGGTTATCTGTAGTTATTTTGGGGGCATGAGCATTACTGTAGATATGATTTAGTTTCTCATCCCATATTAAAAACAATCCTGGCAGAAGCAAGGTTGCATTTGTTTAGAGAAAGGCAATAACATTTACTAGGAAAAAACATTGCATTAAAAATCCTTTAATAAGATTGGTATTTATTACAATTGTGCAACTAGCTGCATGAATTTGTGCAAGTTTTGCCTCCTTTCTGAGATTATTTTTTCACTTACATGGAAAATTCAGCTTTGTTCTCACCAACATGTGACATGAAAACAAGCGAGTTCAAGGGCAAGCCTGCACATTCAGTTAATCTTATTCCATCTGGTTAGTGAAATATGATTCTCAAATATTTCTGGGAGTCTCTGGGGTACCTGGCATTAACTCCCACACAACTCCACTTAGTCATGTTGACCGTCACGCAGCATCTCTCTCTGTTTCTGTCTCTCTCTGTCTCTCTCTCTCCCTCCCTCTCTCTTGATATTGGGGATTGAATCCAGACCATCACACTGAACTACATCTTGAATTCTTCTCCCCACCTTTTCTAGACAGGATCTCATTAAGTCACTATGTTGCCCAGCCTGAGTTCAAACGTGCAATCTTCCTGCCTCAGCTCCCTATACTGCTGAGATTGCAGGTATGTGCTGCCATGCCCTGCTGGACTTTTCTCCTTTATTGCTGATGGCTGCCTTTATATTTGCTGGTTCCACTGGGCAATGCCATCTCCAATGCTATATTTACCCAGGTATGATTATTAATATACTGTGTCCTTTTAAAGAATCAATCTAAGCTGGTTGTAGTGTGACACACGCCTGCAATCACAGCACATGGGAGGCTGAGACAGGAGGATCATTGTGAGCTCAAGACCAACCTGGGTCACAAAGTGAGCTCAAGGCCAGCCTGAACTGCATAGTGAGACCTTGTCACAAAGGGAACCAAAAAAAATCAAATCTATGAGGTAATAAATATGCAACCATGGGGATGAGACTTGATATAAGAATTAGGATGACTTTTATTGCTGCTTAATAGAAAACTCAATCTGACTCAAACAATTAGGATTTACTGTGTGTTATCCAATAAAATAGAAACCCAAAGGTTGAAAATCATATTAACCCATGACGATTACAGGAAGCAAAGACCCAAACTAATAATGGCTAAATGAGCTTTGTTTCTCTTTCATTTATACAAGGCCAGAGATAGGAGTGTTTGTATCTTCGCGGTGCTCAGTAACACATGAAGAAACTTTCACCTTCTTCTAGCCTCCTCGTCTTGCCCTGCAGCATTTCCTAAGGGAGTGGTGCACTGTCCACACAGGGCCAAGCTAAAGGCCAGAGCACCTGCCATCGCGTTCATGCTCCAAGCATCAGGATGGATAAAGGATGAAGATTTACATGAATCACATATTTCAGAAAGAAGGTTCTAGAAGCTGCCTGCTGACATTTCTGCTTACAGTCCTTCGGCCAGGAGTTAATCATCCAGACGCACCAACCTTCAAGGAGAAAATGTTTTCACTCTGGACGGCCAGGCCTCTGGCTATACAATGGGCCAGAATCCATGGAAGATAGGGACAATCATTTCAGAGGGGATAGTTCCTGACACAGCACCCTTACACTGATGAGCTTTAGGGACTTCAATTCTGTTTTCCTGTGATTCCCTGGCTTTGTCTACTCAGTGTTTCACTCTGGTTTAGCAGCAAAGTTATTTAAGGAGGTCCAGAAAACTCCCCCATGACAACGTCTAGAGAGACGAAGTCGCTTCTGGATGTTCTCCTAAGAAATGTGAGAGTTTTCCCATAAGAGCCTGGCAAGGCTGGATTGAGTCGCCTGCTCACTTTTGGCCCCATCAATGGGAAGCGGGGAGGCACAGCTCTTGGGCCAACCAAGTCCATCTTCAGACTGGGACAGGGTTGTTTCTCAGAACAAGCTTCCTTGTCAAAGAGGAAGGTAACTAAAAAAAAGCTGGGACTATGCTGGGAAAGAAGAAAAAGAGACAGAAGGTACTGGGCAAGGGGCACTCTAGTCTGGGCCAAAGTCCATCAATATAAACGAATTTTAGAGAAATGGCTTTGTGGCTGCTTTGTTTTGCATCCCTTTATCTTCTTATGACTCAGACATGAATCCTTGTGAGTGAGTTCAAGGCTGTCAGTGCAAGCAGCATATTCCATAGACTCTTGCAATAGAGGATTTGCAACTGCATCGAGATCCCTGCATTCACCTCTCCCTTCCTTCCCTTAGAGGGAGTTTTCTCCAGAGTGCCTCATGTAGGAAACTGCCAGGTTTCCTCTTTAAGGCACGGGGAGAAAATCAGAGCTCAGATCCAAACTGGAAGCTCTGCCGTATATAAAATGGAAACATTCATGGTCATGAAAATGAAATACATGCCTTTGAAGGAAGGTGCTAACGTTTTCATATCATCAGATTCCCGGGAAACCGTGCATAACACATGGCAGTAAATAGTGCATAGTTCTTAGACATTTTTGGCATTAGATTAGGTAAGATACACATGTGGATGCTTCATATAGAGTAAGCATTTTATAAATATGAGTTTTTCTCCCTCTGGAGAGATGTTCTAATATCATCAGTCACAGCCACTCTAGAGAACTTCAGGGCCTGAGTACTACACCCCAAGTCTCTGGTTTATGGAGACCAAATTTGTTTTTTAACTACCTCAAAATCAATGCCCCACGTCACCGGTAAAACATAGGATGACGATCTCTTTGTCTCTTGAAAAGAAATGAATCCGACAATACAAGCATGTTCCTCTGTTGTCACAGAGTGGGGAAAGTGTGTTGGTGTTATAAACTGAATAGCTGAGTCCAGTGTGGTGCGCACCCAGCAGTGTGGAAATCAATGAGGGCAGGGTAAATCGATCTGACACTTGGAGTACTGAATGTGATGGTGTTTTCATGAAGAAAGGGCCCATTGTCAGGAAATTCAATTTCACATAATGTTGCATGAAACAACTTGTATTGTCCAATTCATTTGGTTGTAAAAACTTGGATTTTATTCTTGAGCTTACATGGATTATAAATTTTTTTTAAAAAATGATAGGAATTATGGGTTATTTTCTTTCTACTAAACATTTAATTGTATAGTCTTTTCAGACTAGCCATGGATATTTCCTTGGTTGTTTAAGCTTTGAATAATAATATAAAAATTACTCTCGAGCACCTATAGTGTTTTTTTAATCGACTTTTTGTTTTTGCCTTTTTGAGAGAGGGTCTCACTATGCAGATCAGGCTGGCTTTGAACTCAGTTCAAAGTCCCAGGCAGGCTGCCAACTTGCAGAGACCCTCCTCCCTCAGCCTCCTGAGTGCTGAGATTACCGCTGTATGCCACCACTCTTGGTTCTTCTTTAAATGTATATTTTGAGTGGAAGTTGTCCTATAGGCGCTTCATACATTGGTTATAAAGTGTACTTTTAAAGCTAAAAGAACCCGAGCATGACAGAGTGCTCCTGTCACCTCCGCACTCTGGGAGCCTGTGACATGCAGATTGTAAGTTTGAGCCCTGCCTATGCAACTTAGTGACTCAGCAAAACCCTGTCTCAAAATAAAAAATTACAAAGGGCTGGGGATATAGTGTGAAGGCCTTGGGTTCACGTTCTAGTACCACAGGGAGACGAAGACAAAAAGCTAAAGAAACGCTGATATAAGTTTGTATGCTTGTGTGAGTCACATCAAATAATTAATTTCTTCAGGGTAAAAGGGCTGTGTCGTCCAACAAAAGCTGTTTATTTTCTCCCTTCCCAGGAAGATGCCTCACCAGGTTACCCATGCACAAGGTGAGGCTGTGGACTGCCCCCCCCAGGATGCTTGGAAGCTAAACCCATCTCTTCCCCAGCCTCGTTAGGTGGAATCTCCTCCCCAGGCTCAGTGCCCTTCTAGGTCATGGAAGCAAGTATTTCCCTGCTGAATTCACCAGAAATGACAGACCGGAATTACAAACCAGAATTTTCCCACTGGGAAAATGATGAGTGTTTTACCAAGTGCTTCTACACATTGAAACACTTTCTCATTTCTGCATTCTTCCGGCTTGTAATTTGGAACCTCATTTGCTCAGCCACTGGCCTTGTGGAGCATCGCATTGCAGTGAACAGGACAGACAGGCCTCTGCTGTCACGGTGACCACGTGTTCAAAACTGAGACACAAGTCTAGTAACTAAGAAAGCCAGCCCTCCCTGGTGACAGCGAATAATGAAAGCTGTAAGAAAATGAAACAGAGAGATTGGTCAACAGCGAAAAGGCAGCTGGACTAGAAGAATTCACTCTGGTGTCTATAGCCAATAACAAGGCATTGAATGCTTCAAGGGGCCTGGAAGAAGAAATGATAAATATTGAGATGATGGATACAATAATTATCCTGACGATCATTATGCAATGTATATTTGTATCAAAACATCACATTGTACATGTGATAAATAAATGTACATAAATCTGTACATTTATTTTGTGTCAATAGAAACTAACAAAAATTAATTAATCTTTTAAAAAAGAAAAATTTAGATACGGAGGAGTGACTGAGGGCCCTTTCTATCTCTTTGACTTTGTGTCCTTCCCTCTTGCTATCACTCACTGAACTCAGCCCCCCTTGTTTTATTCTTAAGTGGCTCAAACCTAAAGCCCACTTTCACTTCTGCTACCCCTGGGGTTTCTCTCTTCATCCTTGATTGGAATGTGCAGCCCAGTATCTCCATGTGGTTGTCTCTTCGGTCCCAGTGACTTCTGAAGCCAGGGGCTCTGCTCTCAGAGAGGCCTTTGTGGCCACTCTATTTGAAGGAGTGACTCTTCTCAAATCAGTATCAAACCCACAGACCTCTTTGATCCAGACCCCAATGGGTATTGCTGTTGGGAATTGTCTTGTTTGCCTTGTTGCCATGGTAAGAGTCTACCCTTCTTTTGAAAATACAAATACCCCAGAAGTAAGGATTTTGATTGTGTTGGCCTGTAGAATGGAGGAAGTACTCAGTATTGTTGAATGAATGAGGGAATGAATGAATGGTGACACAATAAAGTAGTAAAGCAAATGACGTGGACCGTGGATGAAAATGAAGAATAATAACACTCATGTACATGTTAAAATAATAACCGCACCAACAGTAGTGACTCATAAAAATATCAAATAGGACTGGCCCCTAAGCGCAGACTTCATTCTCATCCTATTTCCCATGAAATAGGACTTGGCTCTTGGTCTCATCTGCCCTCCATAACAAATTGAAGTTCACAAAGTATTAGTAAGTAGTTACAGGGGTAGCACTAAGCTCTTCACAATGGGCTACACATTTAATTCTCACACACACAAAAATCTTTACAAGGTGGGTGCGGTGTAGCATGAAGCTGTTAGATTAAGTCAGAAGAAATCCACAGACCAAAGTCACGCAGCCAGTGAGCAGAAGGCCAGGGTTGAAACGAAGCCCTCTTGCTGTGGAGTCTGTGCTCTTACCCACCATGCTAGGGGGAAAGCTAGTGAAGGCACTGGAGAGAAACGGTGGGGAGAATTCACTGTCCCCCAGAACGATGCACAGTGACAGAATCCCTGTTAAGCACCTCAGTTTGCCCCTGATGCTTCTTCTTAGCCTACAGCTGTTCTATGGCCTCACCTTTTCCTCCAAATAGAGCCCATGGTACCAGGCATCTGTGCTTTTTGCTGCTCTGCACATGGACACTCATCTCTCCTCTAGTGTGAACATCTGAAGGATCCTTCTCTTTAAAACCGGCAAGGAATGGTCGATTATTGTTCCTGCAGCAAATTTCTCTTTTTCTTTTTTCACATGAATAGCACTGATACTAAAGTATAGCAGTTGGGGTGTTGGCTGCGAGAGATGCAATAAAATTTACCTCTCCAGTTTATTGTTTCCTCTGAAAATGTGATTAAGCCAATTAGGTACAATTCCTGATTGAGGAAAAATTGCTTACTCTCCTGCTTGGTCCCTAATTGTGCCTGGGGACAAAAGCATCCCACAGAGCCAAGATGAAAGTACAAATTAGAAATAGAAAAAAAAGAATAGACACAGAAATAATATCCTGCAATAGGCATTAAACAGAAAAAATTCTGACCCTTAGGAAAGAGGGACATCGGTGATCCTGTGTTGTTTTCCTTGTCTGTGTAACATCTTAAGTGACAGACATCTGTCCTCTCAGCCCTTGTAAAGTAAGGAACATCTATTCTTTTAGAAACTGTACTGAGTACCTCCTCCAATTCTCCCCCTTCGCTAGGTGGCCTAAGTTATTGCTGGACTTACCCACATGCCCCTCTACTCTAGTTATGTCCTAAGGCAAAAATCTTAGCTTTCAACTTTGGAACTCACAACTCACAGTGACCTAAGCACCTTACAGTCTCTGGAAGAAAAAGACACTTCTCTGAGTACTTTATATGACAGCCCCAATACAGAAGATGTGTGCTAGAGGTGACAGGAGCATGTGCCCTAAAGACAGCCATTGAGCAACAAGAGTCTTGTGTCCTAAACTGGGTGACTTGGCCTGTATTCACAGTCCAGATCTCTGGAAAGCAACAAGAGCAAAGTGTAACAGTCACCTGCAGAAAAATTTGAGAAGTTTCTTTCCAAGAGTGCTAACACTGAAATGCCCTTCATAGTCTTCCAGGCCTGGGAGTAAATGACTCACTGTGTTAGTTACCGGCAAACTAATCATCAGAACCCCTAACACAGGGCTCCTTGCCCCACATAATATCACCCATCATGAAAGCTCACCCTCATTCAGCTTCCATCAGAACCACGGGACTAACAGAGCAGCTGAAGCTGGCCATTTGTAAAAAGTCCAGCTCTGGAGCTTGTTTGGAAAGCATAAGTGTGTTAATGTAGTACTTCTCTTGACCCCATGGCCCCATTTACCAAATGCTGAATTAGTTTTACTTCCTTTTGAGACACTTGGTTATTATAAGAGGCGTCAGAACCTGTTGTTTCCTCTGGTTGTTACTATGATGAAGTAGCATTTCCTGGCCAGAAGTCTATTTAAGCCCCCTGGCTTGGGTTTCTATTTCCACTACCTTGCCAAAGCTGCACTGAAAAAGGGCATCAGTAATTTCACATTACAAAAGCTGATGGCAGATGTCCATGTCTTTCCTTGACTATCTAGAACTTCCTGCTGCCTTTGATGCTGTTGGCCTTTCCTCTGTCTTGAGGTTGTCTTCCCCTGGCTTGATATAAGATTGCTTCTTCCTGCTTTCTTCTTTGCTTTGAACTTTTCTGCCACCTAACTGCCTAAAATTTCTGTTCTCCCCAGGGTCGTTCTTATTTTATTGTTTTATATGCTGTCTTAGAGATGTCTCAGCCAGTCTCCATGTTTTAATCTTTATTTGTTTTAGTTACATGTTGCTACAACAAACCACCTGAAACTTAGTGGTTTAAACCTGAAACAAATAATTGCCTCCACAGTTCCTTGGGTTAACTAGATGCTCTTCCTTTTGTGGTGCTGAGAGGGTTGATTTTTCCAAATGGCCTCATGCACGAGGCTGTGAACTGGTGCTGGCCGTGTTAGTGCTGGGAGCTCCCTGGGGCTGACAGGTGAGGATCTTGGTCTTTGTCTGTAGAGTTTTTTTTTTTAATGATTGCTTTGGCTTCCTTAAGATGGTGGTTGTATTCCAAAAAGAAGGAGGAAGAAGCTGCCACTTCTCCTAAGATAGAAGTTTAAGCATCCTAAACACTCCTGTAGCTGCATTATGTTGATCAAAGCAATCACACAGCCAGTCAGGCAAAATACACTACATCTCTTGATGGCGAAGTGGCATTTGCATGCCAAGAGGGAAGGAATTGGTGGTGGTCCTATATGGTGATTAGCTTCCATGGTTAACCATCTGGCCAGGACAACTGATAGCTCTCATGTACAAAATGCACTTACCTGCCCCCACCCCAGTTCTCATCCCATCATGGAATTAGCTCAAAGTCTGGGATGCATCATGTCAATCAGGAACAAATGAGGATGCACCACCTTGGGTCTACCCCTTGAACAACTTTTCAGCTATATTGTTTGAGGGTATAAAGATCTAGAAACCCAAAAAGCAAATGCTATTGCTAGCTAACCTACAATGGTGGAAAAGAGACAGAATGAAGCCATAAATGTTTCTACTCAAAAGCAGAGAGCACAGGAGGTGCCTGGCTGCCACTATCCTCAGCAACTCTGAAATCCCACGAGACCCAGATAGCCATTTTCTCTGACTTTTTGGGCAGAAAATGCTCCGGAACTAACAGTCCTTTTCTGCTACTTATGAGTATCTTTCCATGGCCCTTCTCTCCTCCCTGTGGAGTCTTGCCATCACTTTTTGAACTGTCTTTCTTTTCCTCTGAGATATGTCCTGTGCTTGTAGCTAAATAGCGTTTATTACCTGCTTCCTGCTCATAGGAAGTCTGAGGCCCAGGGACTATCCATTCCCTCTGAGTTTAAGTGATACAATTCCTTTAATGTTGTGAGTGTCTCTGTATATTAAATTATAATTAATACCAAGACATACAAAATGTGCAGAGCAGTTTGTGCCTTACTGTGAGTTACTCCATATTGTATAGAATAGTAGCTGTTAGGGTATACCTTGCCTTAAATGACTCCATTTTATAAAACACATCAATTTGCTTCATTTTGAGTACAGATGCTAAGGCAGAGTGACTTGGTAACTTGCCTATGCAAACAGATAGCCACCAGCTGTTGGGCATACCAACTATATAAAAAAGAACAACTCTCAGCTGCACAGCACAATCTTAGGGCTCAAACTGATAAAGAAATTAATCTTGCTGATAAAAAATACCATCTATAAAGTTACCAAGTTAAGTCAGGGGCATGTGGTGTTATGGTTTAAATCTCAAACATCTTCCAAAAGTCTAGAGGTGGGCCTGGTCAGAGGGGTGGGTTACTGAGGTTCAGAATAGCCAGGTCATTGATTTGAAAGGCTGTGTTCTTGTCCCCAGCTCCTTCTTTTTCTCTCTCTGCTTCCTGGCCAGCAGTTTTCTCTGCCATGCTGTTCTGCCTTGCAGCCTACTAACCATGGAATGAACCCACTGAAACTGTGAATCAAAATAAACCTCTCCTAGGTTAAATTGTGGGTGTCCATATTTTGTCCAGTAATGGAAAAGCCGATTAATACACACGGACATGTGGCAAACCAGTTATATCAGAGAAAATCAGCCCCCATGAACTTGCTGAACACACTGGACCAACAAATGATGCACCCCCTCACTTGAATCATGCAAAAGGAGGGCCACCCCACACCAGGGCAGAGCAGTGACACTCACTGATTTGTCATCTCATCAGACCACCTAGTGAATGCATCATGAAGCTGACAGACGCTGAACTCGGGCTTTCTGTCCCCCATCTGCAGCTCAGCTCCTTCTCCCTGTTTGACAGTGCCCACTTGAATTGCTTGCCATCTGGTCTTGAGCTTTGAACCAACTCTGTGCTTTCAACCAGCCACCCCCCACCCAAGCTCTGCCTGGTCTACGCCGTTATCTGGCCATCTGTGGTGACTTTTCATGGTCTCCGTGGTCTCTCTGTCTTTGCTTTCAATTCTGCCTCTGAAGCCTGCAGTTGCTGTTAAGCCTTTCTTAGTCATTCTGTAAGCTATGTATTACTGTGTGAAGTGTAATGTGTGGCTTGATGTTACAGCCATTAGTGACTAAGATTGGAATAAAAGAACCGGAGATCACTCAACTCATTGGCTATGAGGTGAAATCATGAGTACCCAGTCAGATAAGGCTGATGAAATCGAAGTAGCTTATAAAAGACACAATTGGGGAAAAGACACAAATGTGGCCAGGCTTTGTTGATGGCATAGCTAGCTCTCAACACAGAGTATCCACAGAACGGAGACAGTCAAAATCAGTGTGCAGTGGAGCAAAATCTTAAAAATTCTCAGAAACGCTGTTGTCTACCTTAGAGGGGCTAGGAAATTTCTCCCTAGGGAACCTTTTACCTGAGTAGTCTATCAGCACCACCTTAACTCTTTTATTTCACAAAGGGTTTTACAACCACGTCTTTGCTCTGTTCTTTACCTAGAGGTTATGTTTTCCTGGCAGCTTCTCAATTTGACTTTTACCCTGTGATCATTTTTACTTTGAGAAAATTTTATTTTGCACTAACGTCTTGTATTGAAATTTTTACCTCTAAATGCTACCTGGAAACTGAACAGTTAAAATGGGCAAGTGAAATGAATAAACACTTCATGAAAGAAGTCAGAATGGCCAATAAATACATGAAGAAGTGAACAATTTCTTCTTAAGTTCATCTCGTTCCTTTTGTACTTTATTGTCAGCATCTAAATGAAACCACCCTTCTGCCTGAAAATCTCCTTAGCCAGATCCATAGAGTTATTAGTTGTTCTTTCTTTTGTATTATTTCATCACTTATTTTGCTAATTTAAAGCTTATGTCTCTGTTACATTAAATGAAATTTGGCCTAAATCTGCCTCCATGCTTTGAATCATTACATGGTAAATTGTAACATGACTTACATGTATGTAAACAAATCGTAGCTCAGAATCTCAACCAATTACAGCAGCTGAGCTTCAACCAATTACAGGCTGCTCACTGGTCAGACCATGTCCATATAAGGCAAATGCTTTATCACATTGTGCCCAAAATAAGGTGAATGTCAAACTGTTACCAACCAAGCAATTTCTATGCATTACTTCCTTTTTTGTCTATAAATATGTTTGGCCTGTTTATAAGTTCTGCATCCGCAGATTCAAGCAACCTCAGATGGAGCATTATGGAGTTTTATCTACCATGGTTGTGTCTGTATTAGGAACATTTATGACACCAGACAGGATTTCTGACTCCGAGATGGTAGCAATGAGACTAAGCCAAGAATTGCAAGCACTTACACAGGCAAGACTTTAATGGGAGAGGGAAGTTCAGGGGAACATCAGCTGAAAGGGAGCTGGTACTGACCAACAAAAGGGAGATCAGGCTGCTTACAAAACAAAGAGAGAAGCAAGCTTTTATGGATTTGCTGGGTTGGGTCAGAAGTCCAATACATTTCTGCCAGTGAGTCAGGATTCATTTCCAAATGGTGTCTTCTCGAGAGACTTGAGCCACCGGGTGGTCATAGTCAGTTTGTCCTAAGAACATCTGAGCAACTCTTACAGCCAGTGCCATTGAGCTGTACAATCATTCTGGCCTTGGGTTCTGATCCAGGGTTTGCCATCTGGCTGAAGGAACTGAGGCGCTCGAGCTATTGCGGCTGCTGAAGCACAAGAGTCACAGCAGAGAAGAGAGAGAGAGAGAGAGAGAGAGAGAGAGAGAGAGAAAGGAAACACATACCAGCTGCAATGGCAATAGGCCGAGTGCCCTCTCTATTATGGTCTTGGGGTAAATGTTTTTAAATGATCAACGTGTCTACACCAGAGCTGAGTAGAAACTGACCCAAAGGCTAAGACACTAAAGGGGACAGACATACTATGAAGGCAGAGATGCCAAGATTTTATCTTATTTTTGTCACCAATCAGGTTTCTGTAGGCTTAAGTAAAGAGTTGGTGTTTTCACAAAAGTGACCTTCAGATTTCTGCACAGTGACCTCTGCACCTGTTATCACAACCCACACATCAGAAGTGCTATTTACAGCAAACTTAGCTGGAAACTAATAATACATTGCCCAGCTGTGTGACCTTTAAATTCAGTGATTTTTAAATTTACTAAGAACAAGGGAAACTAGAGGGTTGATTTGGGTTTTTCCTTGGTGACAATTCCCTTATTTCATGCAAGCATTCTGCATCTGTGGTTTCAGCAGCCTCATGACAGGTTTGTTGCCAAGAGCACAAGGGTAGAGATGCAACATGCCAGTGTTACAGAGTGTGATAATTTAGGGTGCCTGGGGGTCTGCTCTGTCATCCCAGCATTTGTCCCACTGTGGTGGTCCCTAACTATCTCATGCAGACTTTATTTTCTTGTAATGACCCCCTAAACAACTACAATTTACCTAGCATGTTTACTGTGTTAGATACACATAACCCACAGAAGATCTGTAGGGTAAGAGAGGATGTGTGCAGGTGATGTGCAAATGCTATGCCGTCTTATATAAAGGACTGGAGCTTCCTCAGGTCTTGACACCTCACAGGTTCCTAGAATCAAGGCCCAGCACACACTGAAGGGTGACTTCATGGCCTACCCACATCGCTGGGTAGAGATTCCTGAATCGCTCCTGGTTCTCCATGTTGTCTGATTCACTAATTGTACTTTGCCCAAACAAACTCCACTAAATTTAATTTGTTTAATGTTTCTCTCTTAACATCCACTACTCTATAATCTCAAAGAGCAATTTCTATAGCTTTTATGTCATTATCAATCCTTCCCAGCTTCAGACCATTAAACCAATACCATGCATGTAAGGTTTTCGTGATAGTAGCACCAGACATTCAGGTACTGCCTTTGCCCATTGCTATGGCTATAATAAAATTCCTGAGACTGAGTAATTTATAAAGAGCCCAAATTTATTTCTCATAGTTATAGAGCTGAAAGTCCAAGAGCAAAGCACCTGCAGGTTCTCTGTTGGGTGAGAGCTGCTCTCTGCTTCCAAGATATTTTGTTGCTGCACCCTGGCATGGTGAAAGGCTGAAGCCCAGAAGAAAATGGCCACAGTGTCCTTAGCTGGTGGAAGATAAGATCAAAAATGCGTATCGTGGTGCCTCTGGGGTTTTTACAAGTTTGTGAGTCCCCTTCATTAGGACCCCGCCTTCATGATCTAATCACCTCCTAGACGCTCCACCTGCCAATCCTTCCACCCTGGTGATTAATTTCCATATATGAATTCGGGAGGACGCATCCAGACTGTAGCAAGCCCAGTGTCAGCTTCTAATGTAAAGCACTAAAGTCAGTGGCTGAAGACGACAGTCACTGTTCATGGACAGGGTTTGGGGGGCTTACTGCATGGGCTTCTTCAGAGCATAGCTGCAGGTTCCGAGGCAGAGGGAAGAGACCGGTGGTGGTCATCTTTGAAACTGTCCATACAACCTCTATGCAATAGTCTCTATGTTTGTATTTCTAATTCTGTCTTACTTTGGGATATTTCCACAGGCACCTCAAGTCCCATGTGATCTAAACTAAACTCACCATGTCCCCTCTTAGATCTGCTTCTCATCTTGTGTTCTTTAGTGCAGTAAAACCAGAAGACTAGAATTCATCCTGGTTCCTATAATCAGTCACCACCCTGTCCCCATGAACATACACATCTGAGCAATTTCAACTTCGTTATTTTTCAACTGTGTCCCACTTTGCTCCACCTTTACTGTTGTAAAAATGGAATGCTTGGGTTCTCCCCAAATTCCACATGTTGAAAAAGTAATTTCCAGCGAGAGGGAGTTAGGGAGTGGGCCTTTCAAAGGTTAGGTCAGGAGCGTGTAGCCTTTGACGGCAGCATTGGTGACCTTACAGAAGAGGCTGGAGAGAGACCCCTGACTATCTCCTGCTACGTGAGGACAAGTGAGAGGACAGCCATCGATGAACCCAGAAGCAGGCCCTCATGGGACACCAAACATGCCGGTGCCTTGATTTTGGACCTCCAGCACTGTGAGAAAGACATTTCTGTCACTTGTAAGCCCTCCAGTCCATGGTATTCTGTGCTAGCGTTCTGGGTAATGGAGGCACTGACATCACCCCAGCTCAGAGCCTCTCTCCTGGATCACGGCCATGGCTTCTAAATGGCCTTCCTGAGACTGGAAGACAAAGGGGAGCTTGGGGAAACTTTAGTCACCTAGCAAAATAAATAGGGTAAGGAAAAGACAGAGGGTGAAAAAAGCAAGTATGAAGAAAGAAAAGGAAATGAAAATAAAAGCAGAGCAAGGTGGCCCGGGCATGTAATCCTAGCTACTCTCGAGGCTGAAACAAGAGGACATTGTCACAGGCTTAAGGACAAACTGGGCAACTTAGAGAGAACTTGTCTCAGAGTAAAAAGGAATAGAGGGTAGCACAGTTCAGCACGTGTGAAGCCCTGGGTTCACAGAGAGAACATCTTAAGAAATAATAAAGTGAAAATAAATAAGAGAAGAAAACTAATTAGGCATTATCAAAAGTCCTTAGGTTGATGATATCACATTTTCATTGGTGGAGGAAAAAACTAAATAAATGCTACAATTTATATTTGGATTAGTTGATTAAGTATAAGAAGAGAATTATAATTTTGAGACAAATCCTTTGACCCAGTCCGTTTCTGAGACAAGACTGGTATTGGTCAGCTTTCCTGTTGCTGAGACAAAATACCTGACCCGTGAACCTTTTTTTTTATTTTAAAGAGAATAAAACAAAAGAGGGCAGAACAGAGCAGATCAGAACAGGACAACATAGGCAACACAGTACTTTACATTAAGACAACCAGACATTAACAGTAGCTATCACAATATCTCTTTCTCTGCTATAGCTGAGCATAGTTTCAAATACAATAATATCAAACATAACAAAATATTATAAAACCATTCAAAGAGTGAAAGAATTACAGGGCATTCTGAACTGAATAACAGAGAATGATCAATGGGTATTATAATATCTCATTTTCAATAAAAAAATTATTATACTATCACACATATTCAAATCCCAATAAGACACAATGTGATAGATAGAACCAATGGTAGTAGAAGAATAGAAGCATGGTAAGACTTCTAAGAAGGATGATATTAAATCAGTAATAGCTGTCATAATGTTTTGTTTTCTTCAAAACAGCTGTTCATACCATCATGCATGATTTAGTCAAACAAAACAGAATAAAACCATTCCAACTGATGAATGAAAACATTGAAAGGCTTCAGAGCTATGAGATGCTGACCCTTGAACCTTAAGGAGGAAAAGTTTAATTTGGTTCATGATTTCTGAGACCTTCCATCAGTGGCTGGCTGGCTCCAAGAGAAACACATCGTGGCAGAAGGAAAAGTATGATGGACAAAAGCTGCTCAGTCCGTGGTGGCTGGGAAGCAGAGCACAGGGAAGGGCACTACTGGGAGATGCAAGACCTGAATATTTAAATTTATAATTTATTTCAGTAAAAGACGCATTGCCCTTAACCCCCGGCCAAATATAGTCCCTCGTATCAAACACATTTACCCCATTGTTCTTGCCGCTTTTTGAGGCAGTTCTAGAAGTCCTCTTCTGAGGGTGTTTTTAGCTCTTGTAACTGAATCGATGTCTCAAATTTATTCAAAGCATTTACCTTTATGGCCATTTTAACTTTGGGAAAGAGCCAGAAGCTGCGCGGTGCCAAACACAGTGAATAAGGCAGACAAGAACATGCCGTCATGTTTTTACGAGCCCGCCTTTCTTTTGGATGGCACTTGGCAGCAGCATTCATTGTACTTTTTATTACACCTTGTAAAGATACTCATGAAAGAGGACTTCCAGAACTGCTTCAGAAATTGGCGAGAATTATGGGATAAGTGCATGCCAAGTGTGTGTGTGTCTGTGGAAGGGGGGTGTCTTTGGAGGGGACTGATGGCCATGCGTCTTTTACTGTTACGATTTTTAAAAATTTAAACATTCACTGTGTATTTCAATCATAATTCATATATGCTCCAAATGCACACCCCCAGGGACCCCACCTCCTCTAACCTGGCCCTACCTCCTGGGTTAATTCACTCCTGAGTGTAGTGCCCGCTGATCCAGTCATCTCTCCCGGAGCCTCCTGGTCCTGCCAGGTTGACCACGGAGATTAACTGGCACAAGGGCTCCCTGTGAAGTACTGCTGCACAAACACAACAGTTTTTGTTGGCAGCCTGCTGTTATTTATTAACCTCTAGGTGCTGCCCTGGGTAACTGACATCACAATGAACAGTAATAAGATTGGCTCACGTTTGCTTCCTCCTCAGCCTCCAAGAAAAAATTCTCAGCAGTATTGCTAAAGTGATCTTTCTAAAATCGTGTTACTCCTTTGTTTAAAATCCCCCGATGGCCACACCAGGAAGTCGGCCCACAAAGCCATACCCCACTGGACCCTCACATGTTCAGCAAATGTGTGTCGGGTGCCTCTAGCACCATAGGTTGTACCTCCTCCTTGTACTGTGCGGTATTCTTACCCCCAATCACATGTGGCCCCTTCTTACACAGCCCTCATTTTATTCTTGTTGCCTTGCTAAGGTTTCCTAAGTTTCTTCTCCTCCTGACTCACTCTTCTTCCCCACTCCTCAGGATTCTGGTTGGAAACCACCACCCTCTTTGGGGCTGAAGGACTAGACTGCTTTCCAAGCACCTGTACAGACCCCTCATCTTCTGTCCACGTAATACTGGCACTCTGTGTTCATGCATCCATCTCTCTATGACCTTCTTGAGAAAAAAACACCATGCCTTAAGAGACACCATAAGGCCATGATATAAAGCCCAGGTCCTGGGGACTTACTGTCTGTATTTACATCCCATCTCTGCCACTGATTACCAGGATAAATCCAGGAAGGTTATTTAGTATTTTGGTGCCTGTTTTTCTTTGCACACAGGCATGATACTAAAAGGTAAATATACCTTCCTGATTTGTTGTGGATGAAATGAGTTAAAACTGTTCTTGGTACCTGGAAGGAGGAAGCAAACGTGAGCTATTCTTATTGTTCATTGTGGTGACCATTCACCCAGCACAGCACCTAAAGGTGAGTAAATATTAGCTGAACTCTTTTTTTCTTAGTGCTTTTTTATTTTTCTGTATCTTAATTCTTTTTAATTCTCTTGTGCCTCCTCATCCCTCCATCTCTAGGTCTCTTTCCTGTTTGCGAAAGATCTATCTCCCTGTTTCTTATTGTCTTTTATTATGTTTCTTAAAAATTTATTTGCCCTTTGGGTTTCTCATATAAAAGAAGTCATGCAGTATTTAAGCTTGTGTGTCTGATTTATTTCGCTTAACATTATAACCTCAAGGTGCATCCATCTTCCTACAAATGTCTGTTCTTTCGTAACGCAATCCTCCATTCTGTCGCAGAGCCCCGGGATCTTCTGGTGAAGTGACAGAATTTTCTGTTTAAGGAGAGTTGGCCTTTAAAGACAAGGCATTCTCCTAGCTTCCTCCCCATCTCCTCTCCACCCCTGTACTTGCCCCATTGACCTGGGGACAGTTGCAGAAGTAGAAGATTCCAGAGATACGCTTCTACGCTCCCCTCTGCACCAGAGTATCTTCCGCCAGACCAAAGGCTCTTCACTAACACCAGCCAAATAGAGCCATAGTATCTATCAGCTGCTACTTCTTCCTCATCTGCACACATCCTGAGCTAAGCAGATAGGGGAATTTTTCACATACCCAGGGCAGTCCCAGAGGTAAAGAGGCAAATCTGAATGTCTAATTACCATCTGAGATTCAAAAAGAATGCAGCCATGAAAAAGCATGCGAATTCTTTGCCATAGAAACAGCATTTGAGTAAGGAAAGGCATGTCCTCTAATGGGCAAGAGCCAGCCAAGAACCAGAAATAGTGAATTTGTTTCTGAGCCGCACTTTTGGCTTCCTGTGTTAAAATAAAAAGAGGTTAATCACATGTGTGCCTCTTCCCTCCCCGCATGGTGGCTCTAGCTGTCAGAGGCTACCTGCCTCCAGCCACGGGAAGAAAGAGCGGAGCACCTCTCAGCGACGTCTCCTGTAGGAGACCGCGGGGAAGGTGTCTTCGGGAGACACAGTGCATGCAAGGATGGCTTTAGTCTAACAATGTCCAGCAGGCCTTTCCTGGTACTTTAGAAAATGTATCTCATACCATGTCAACAAAACGATGGGGTTATATAAAAACTACTACGTGACAAAATACCCTCAACTACAACAGCAACAGCATCAACAACAATCTCTATAAAACCCAAAGCAAACACAGACAATAGCATCCTTTCTCTTGTCACATGATTCGGCAAGTGTCCCACAGATGCAGACGCAGCCAGGGGCAGCCTGGGACTGCTTGAAGTGGGGCTTCACAGCCTGCGTGTAAGAGGTAGAGACTTTCTGGTCTCCTCCTCTACAGGCTGGAGTGCTTCCCCCACCCAGCCAGGTACTGGGATAGGCTGGCAAAATTACCCAGATTTCCCAATGCCAGCCCTCATTCCCCTGCCCTAGTTGATGATTTTGCATTGCAGAAGTAAATACAAGAAAACCTCATATTAAACTTCTACAGACCTTAACACCTCCCCATACTTTCTTCAGGTAGGCATTTGAGGGAGGCATCGGTTCTAGTGGTTACAGCCTTGGGGGGCATCCTGCTCCTGATCTTAGCTGATCGGGCCTGGGACACACTCAGCCCAAGTTGGGCTAGGCATCTTCTGTCCTTCAAAATCGACCACAAATGACTTGAAGTGGTCGTGTAAGTGGCAGCTCCTGCAGCTGAAGAATTGTTCAATCCCTGCCTTTCCCGAGGATGAGTGCATGAACTCATTTCACTGGGTTCATTTTTTCACTCTCCTTTCCTTTAATCACGTGTTTTCTCCTTCCAGCTAGAACTGGTTTTAGTTAGCAGCCCAAAATTCTCAGCCCATTTATTATTTTAATCCCCATTTTCCAGTGAGGACACTGAAGCCAGAGAGACTGAAGGGCCTTGTCAGAGGGCACAGCATCAATGGAGACTAGATTCTCCAAGGCCTTCTTCTCCCAGCATGCTGCACTGTCACTCATGACCCCATAGGGTACCAGGATGAACACAGACGTGCTTTTCATTTAAAACATCTGTCAATAGTCCATGAAGCCCGAGGCATCCCTTAAGAATGCTGTTACGGTCAAGTGACAATGAGGGCTGCTAACATTGATGAGGAAATCACTGAGAGGGAGAGTCCCATAGGAGACCACCATGCACTGGCCCCTCTTCTGATGGCTTCCATGGCCCCCCATGCCTTTCAGGTATGGGAACTGCTAGGGCATATCCCTTCTTTGCCTCTGGAAAAGTCCACCCTGAGTTTTAGCCAGGAAAAGATTGTCTACACTGATGAATTGGCAAAATACACCTCTGGCTGTAACAGGATTGTTTCTTGAGATCTTGGGGAGCTTTTGGACAATTTTAAACTTCCTGCATCTGTTTGTATTTCTGTCATCCCTGAAACCCACACAGACCTTGTCCAGACCTCAAAGACACAGTGATTAGCTGCTTCGTATTTAGTTCATTAGCCCCCCTGATATATTAGCAGATTATCAAAAGCAGTTTCAGTATGTCATAAAATCTGTTTGGTATTAACTTGATACATGATGTGTTTTTCTCCATCCAGCTAAATAGTTTCCCCTCCAAGCTGGACCAGACGAGCACCCTGGGACTTGCATGAGCTCATGTGTATGTCTGTGAGGAATGCAGGGCCTTGAGTCCCACTGGACACATGCAGCATGTGTTTGGTCCAAATGGAAATATCCTTAGGCACGGATACCTCCATTAGGAGAAAGATAAAGACGCGCGATCAGATACGGCATCTGTAAAATGTTCCTGTCCTGGGGATGCTCTCTGTTTAGGTCGCTTTTCAGCGTGTGTGATGACTAGTTTATGCATACTTGTAATAAGCATGAAATCACCTTTATTAGGCGCCGCCTGGGCTCCACATCCCTCCCTGCTCCTGCTGACTGCTCTGCCGCCTTTGAGCTCATGGAAGACCATGATTGCTCCTGCTCATGCATTTCCCAGGTCTGCTTTGAGCACCTACTATGCACCAGGCTAGGAAAAAGAGAAGAACAAAGACAGTTCTTGCAAGCAAGGCAGAGCAGTGCTCCCAGCACTCAGGAGGGTGAGTCGAGGCAAGAGGATTGCAAGTTCAAGTCCAGCCTAGGTTACATAGTGAGTTCAAAGCCAACCTGGACTACATAGTAAGACCCTGTTGACCTTGTCTCAAAAAAAAAAAAGGAAGAAAAGAAGGAAGAGACAGAAAAGCAGACCTTGCCTCTAAGATATGGAAGTGGCAAATTTACCTCTGCCTCTTTTCAATAGACAGAAATGTGAACCGACAATTGTCCTACAGCTAGGTAGACACTGTGTATCTATTCGAGCAGATAAAGGGCCCAAACTAGTCTGAGACAGGGGGCACAGGGCAAGGAAGTCTCACTGGAGGGGCAGTCCTGGAGCAGAACCTTGAGGAACACCCGAGAATGTCCCCCTCCCACCACCACACAGCTTTTCAGCTTCTAGTCCCCACAGTGCCTTTGCAAGGATTCCTGGCATCTGCAGAAATGGGGCCACCTCTACAGGCACATCCTCCACGTGAGATGCATGGTCACACCTGAGAGTTTTCTTCAAGCAGAGACAAGTAACATTGCAGTTAGCCCAGAGTCTGTTGCCAACTTGAGTAGTGGGAGTGCTGGGTGTGGGGGGTGAGTGGTGACCATCTCAGCACAGACAGCTGGGAATGAACTGGGAAATGTCTCCAATTCTCTTGATTCCTGACTTTTTTCTTTCTTTTAAGTGATAAAATTAAATAAATAAACAGAACACCCAGGAAACAGGGCTGCTGCTGGCTCCTTTCAGGAGCAAATATTTATGTCCATTAGCAAAAGGTGCCACTGTGGGCAGAGATTTGGTGGCTCCAGAGGAAGCAGGGTATGGTTCTTGCTCCCCCTCTCCGCCAGACACCTTTGAGAAGGTAGTTAGGGACCCAAACTAAATCCAATGACGTGTCCTTGTATGAGACGCATAGAAGAGAGAGAGACACAGTGAGAGATGGCCATGTGAAGATGGAGGAGGAGACTGGAATGCTGTAGCCACAAGCCAAGGAATGCTGAGGAGTGCTGAGGACCACAGGAGCTGAAAGAGATAAGGAATGTCTTCCCTTGAGCCTCCAGCCAGTCTTGGCTGATACTTTGGCTCTAGGCTTCTGGTTTCTAGAATGTGAGAAATAGTTTTCTGCTGTTTTGAGCCACCATGTTCATGGAGATTTGTCATGGCAGCCCTAAGAAATTACTGCAGATTGATAATGACCACTTTAGACATTAAAATAATTAGGGAAAGGCAAAAGAGCAATGTGTAGCGAAAGTGCTCTGTGTCTGGAAGCTTTGTAAGAGTGGTGTGCTGGCCCAAAAAAAAGGGGGACCAGAAGCTATTCCCCCAGGGTCCTCTAGCTTCTCTGTACCTGTGCCCCTGAGGATAGCGCTGTCTTGACCTTATAAATGAGTTTGCTAATCCTCCACCTGTTCTCCTTGCTAATATAGCTGTTTTTTCTGTCATGCAAGTCCACACCCAGGGAGCTGACACAGTTGGGAACTGCTGTCTCTTGATACTGATCGTGCAATAAAAATGGTAAGCTGATTAGTCAGCCGGAGAAAGGTCTTTTCCTGATTATAAGGATGACTTCATGGTGTAATCACCGAATCTGCTGACAGTGGCCAAGTGCTTGTGGTCAGAGTCCCCACAACAGGTGAACCTGTTAGAAAGCATTCCCCAGTCTCATGGTTTCCATATTCCTGCAGACAGGCTTATATCTATTCCTGCGGCTGACAGAGAACTCACTGCTCCTTGGGTTTGTTACAGACTTTTGAGGTCACACTTTTTAGAATATGCAAATAAATGCATACCAGCTTCCAAACCATAAAGACTTCAAGAGGCCTAGGGTTCCTCTAAGGAGAGAAGGCAGTGTTGGGGTCTGCATATTATCACTTTTCCATCCAAATGGTGTCCTTGACCCCAAAATGGACTCACTCTCTCCTTCACCTCAAGGCAATGCTAACAACGTTTCTGGCTTGCCAGAAATTTTGGAGTCCCTTTAGTACCTTAGGGAGATTTAAAGTCCTAGGGTTCACTCGTGACCAAGCCTCGCCCAGTCCTTGGACCATATCTCACCCCACCCATCCCTCAGGGTCCCAGCATCTTGCCAGGTCTCCTCCCACCTCTCCCCCTCCACACAGGGTCCTCCCTGGCCTTGTCCTCCTCCTGAACACAGGGCCCAACAGCTCCCTCCATCCATATGCAGAGAAAGCTCTTGATCTATTAATGTCAGAATGACCCCACCTTTTACTTGGTAGATGTGGAGATGAGGCTTTCCTAGTCTAGACCTTCTCCTTCCAGAATGGAATTTCCTTTTGCACAGATGAAAGTCCATTAAGTGCTTTTTCCTACCAGAAAACTTGGGCCCTTACAGACCAATTTGGTTTCCATTTTTAGCAGCACAAAGAATTGGCAGAAGCTTTGAAACAACAGCTTCTTTTCAAAAGATCCAAATAGCCCAGATTTGATTCTCAGGCACGATTGAAGTCCAAGGGGATTCCCATCCCTTCCCTCCATCACAGGGAGAGCCTTCCCCAAGCCCAGAGGGACCTGATAAGATGCGAGACTTCTAAGTGAAGACACATTTCTTCTTCCATTAGTCAGAATTGGGTGGCTTTGGGCAAGAGAGTTAATTTGTCTGAGCCTCAGACTTCTATCTATAAAATACACTTAGGAATAGCTTTTGCATAGGGTAATTGTACAAATACTTAAGAAAACTGTGCAGTGCAGTGCTTGTCACACAAAAAATGCTTAATAAGCCCAAGGCTCTAGTCCTCCCTCTTATTACATGAGTAAGCAATGGTTTGCTTTGCTGCCTTCCATAAGTATTGTAATGTAGTTCTAAAGGTTCTATAAAGGCTCAGAAACTAGTTAACAAAGACACATTGAGTCCTCAAGGAACCAAAATGCTCTGCTTTATTGAAGTTCTCTTAGCTATGTATTTGTACATGCCTGTAATTATTTCTTTGAGATTAATCCCACATGTGGAATTGATGGTCAAGGGGTAAGTATATCTTTAAGACCATTGCCACACATTGCCAAATGGCCCTACAGAAAGTCTTTGCCAGTTAACATATCCCATGGAGCTGTGTCAAAGAGCCTGTTTCTTGGAATCTTAAATTTTTCCTACAGTGTATTAATTTGCTTGGTGAGAAGTGTTTTCTGATAGTTGTAGACAAGGTTAAAGAACTGTTTTTTTTAAACCTGCAAGACAAAGACTCAACAAGTCCAACTCATTTATTTTAAAAATGAAGATCCCAAGACTCAGAGATATTAGTGACTTGGCCGATGCTTCTAATTAGTAGGACAGCCAAAATGCTCATCCTAACTCTGGAATTCTTTCCATGACTCCACTCCAGGGAGGGAGAGTTAGCCTGGAGGTGAAACCACTCAGGGCCTACTTAATAACAAAGTTCAGCTAGACCAGAGGGAAAGTGCTGTAGAAGGAAGAGACAAAAAAAGAGCTTTAATTAGTGTAGCATTAATTCATCATCCATAATGAGTAGGCGCACTGTCTGTGGTAGCACCACCTACTGGTGAAAACTAGACTTGCACAGGATTCCTCTGCAGCTGCCGGTAGGATGAGAAAAATCATCAGGAGATCTGGACTAGATTAAACTGTTTTGTTCTAGAAAGAAGTAGGTAGAAAAATAAGTAGCAAGGAGTCATGGAGCCATGAACTATTGGAATTTAAACCGTTGCGGTCTCTGGAATTGCTGCGAATGGAGTTCCAATTTCCTGCAGTGGCTAAGTCAGTTTCCTGTTCTATTGAGTAACTTCATTTTTTTTCTAGAACCCAGTTTTGTATTTTAAGCCGCTATTCTGCCAGTGGGAAGAAACTCAATGTCTAGTGATTTCCAGGTAAGAATCACTTGCTTTGATGAGTGCACAATCATTGCAGATTTTGGTCACTTCAAAATTTCATCCTCTTCTTTCTGGGGTTCCCGCTAAGGTCCTGAAGGTTGAGGATTGTTTGGGTGTAGAAACTGAAGTGCTGGAGGTGGGTGAAAGAGAAGTGGGGTGCTCTAGTCCACAGGCATCTGAGCCTGGAGCAAATGTGGCCTTTGGCCATTGACATATGTTCGTGTTGGCTCACGGTGGCTCTATTTGACCTCCTTCCGGTGTCTCAGCTGATAGAGCCCAGCGTCTTCCAGTTTCAGGCTCTGCTCACGGCTACTGGTCCTTTTGGCCATTCGTCCCCATTTTGGGAGGAGGAACAATGGAAGCTTTTGGATGTTCTCTGAGTTTTTGGTGGTCAGAGGACCAGGACCCTTCTCAGGACCCCTGGCCTGCCTCACTCTGTTGCCTGCTTCTCCACAATGGCCGGCATCTAGCACAGCATTTGGCAAATGGTGTCACATAAAAGATAGTCAATAGTTTTAGACAAGTTCTTAATCCTGCCACTGTAGCCCAAAAGCAGCCACAGACAGTAGGTCAATGATGGGGGGGGGGCTCTGTTCCAATAAAACTTTATTCACAGTTAAAGATAGCATAATGAATGTAGCTCTTGGGTAGTAGTCTGATGACCTTGAGGTCTCCCCTAACTCCAGACATCTCCAAGAGAGCAAGGCATTAGTTATTTTAAATCTCAACCATTCTAAAACTGTCTTGGGGATTTATTATCCAGTACTTCAGCCCAGCAAGTCACAGACATGGCGACAAGCTTCCGAGCCTTCTTTTTCTCCTTTCCTCTTTCCCAGACCACAGCCACCATCCTCTCCTCTCCTCTCCTCTCCTCTCCTCTCATTCTTTCATTTGTGGTGTTGAGCTTGTATGGAGGTTAACCTTTCAATTACATCACAAACTTTGGCTCTGCGAACTCTAATCTCTAACAAGAGTCACGCATCAAGAATTTGACATTTGTTCTGACTTTGTAATCTTTCCCTAAGAGTAGTGAGTTCCTCAAGTGACTGCGAATAGTGGTCAATGACGTCTTTTTAACTTATGTTAACTTCTGGGCCTCAATGGAGGTCAACTCATGCTCTATGGGCAGCTGGATTTAACATGTTTCCTGAACCACAGTCTGTTCATCTGCCTTTACCTTATGAGGAACTGAGAAGAATGAGGTTAAGGAGACTATTAGAAAAAAACTGCTCCCTCACGTTAGCAAAAATAGGGCTTCTGGAGGCAAAACTGTTTAGAGCAAAGCTTTTGAAGCTGCAGGGTGGAACCCATTAGACAGAGAGAAGAAAACGTTTGCAGCAAAGGCATAAATTGTAAATATTTTAAGTTTTCTGGGCTGTATCCCACATATTCTGCCCTGTCACGGGGAAGTGGTCATAGACAATGGGTGAATAAAATAACATGGCTGTGTTTTGATAAAACCTTATGTAAAACACTGAAATTTGAATTTCCTTAATTTTAGCATGAAGAAATATCATTTTCCTTTTGATTTTTCCCAATCATTTCAAAGAATAAAAACTGTTCTTAGCTTGTAGGCCATACAAAAACATGGCTGGTAGCTGTTTGGATTTGGCCATTGTTTGCCAACTTTTGCATTAAGGGATTATGAAATCAGTTCTGTGAGACTGGACTGATTTTTCAAAGAGAAATATAATAAAATATAATGAAGAAGACAAAAAATAGCACAGTACACTATACACAGAGGAGGTTTTTGTGAAATGCTTATTTGTTAATACACATATATGTATGTCCATTGGGTTGTGATGGAGAACGTATGTTTTGCTGTGGAAAGTGGGTGGAAAAAATGTGAAAATTGTCAGTTTGTAGAAATGTTCCTTTCAGTATGACATTTTTATCTCTGAAGAATTATTTCTGTATTCATGACACACTCCTTAAGATGTGATGTTAGTGTTGCTGTTATGGTTTATATCTGGATGTTCCCCAAAGCCTCATGTGGTCATGGGGGAGTGGGCCTTTCAAGGACAGCTGAATCTAAGCTTGTGATTGGTTCATTGTCAAGCACTGGGATTGGTGTTGTGAGGGGAGGGGAAACGGGCATGCTCCTCCCTTTTGCCCTTTTGTTCTTGTTGCTTTGAGTATCTTCCACAGCCACCATGAATGGTTACCCCTCAGCCACACCACTCTGCCTTGAATCCAGCTATGTATGGACTGAAACCTCCACAAACTATAGATTTAGCTGCCTTTGAAAGGCCAACTGCCTATGATTGCATGAAGCTTTGGGGGGACATCCAGACACACACCATAACAGTTGCCAGTAAAATATGAAGCACTCACTTTAATTTGAATTTCAGATTTGGTGTATGTACCTTCATATTTAGGAAATATTTATATTAAAATATTATTCACTTTTTATCTGAAATTCTATTTTAACTGAGCATCCTGTTGTGTCTGCTTTTCTAGGTCAGACAACCCTATGTGGTTGTCACAAATTGTCTGCATTACTGCTGTGTAATCTTAAACTCAAATGGGGCAATCTAATCCAGGTAGGAACTTAAGGGCAAAGCTTGATGTTTTAAAATGCCTCCTGTAGGCTAGGCTCTGTGACCTTTCACACTTGCCTAGGCACTGAGCCTCACTATCACTCTCTAAGTGAAACACAGCTTAGCAGCCTTCTCTTTACAAGAGAGGAAACAGGTGCTGTTTCATCTCAGCTCAGGGTGCTAAGGGATGACACTTGTGACTCTGGTCTGTTGCTAAGCCCAGGCTGCTCAGAGAAGCCTCTTGCAGCTCTGTTCCTGTGGGTACACAGAGAGAAGGAGGAGCAGTCAATGCACAGCATCCTCTGGACATTTAACACAACAAAAAGCTGGGAAAAGTCTGCTTTATAGGATCACCCTGAATGCCAGCAATAAAATACCTCCTCCACCTCTGAGCTGCCTCCCTCCTGCTCTTTGCTATGCTACTCTTTGGCACATAGTTGGGACTCACCAAATGTTACTTTTTTCTTTCTTCCTTCTCTATTTCTTGGTCTTTCTTCCTATCTCGGCAAATAAGTTTCAAGCTAGTGGCCAGTTCTAATCAATGAGGGCAGGCTGAACTGTTGAGTTAAGAAGCCTTTGCTCAAAGCAAATGAGAGCCCTGCCACTGCCGCAGGTGCACACCTCTACACAGGAGGGTAAGAGGTGGCTACGTAGTTGTCCTACAGTTAAGCTTTGCAATCTTCAGGGAGCAAAGAACTATGCTGAGCAACTGTTAACCATGTGCTCCAGCTTAGACTTCAGCAAGGGATGACGGGAAGATGCAAGGAATTTCTGCCTATTGAACCAGCTTTGCTCATTCCTCTCTGACAGAGAACACAAAAGTAACCAGAAGCTCCATGACATGCACAGATACCAGGAGGCAGAGGCCAGAAGGCTGGGAGTTCACTGGGGGCCAAAGGCCAGGAGCTCATGAGTATCTGCTCTCCCACAGCCCTCAGCTTTTTCACTAGGCAGAGTGATGAGAGCTCTCTGCTTGAGTGTACCCTAGCAGCTCCAATGAGGCTGCTGCATCTCTACTCAGATGAGTGTATGGCCGCCATCTCTTCTCAGGTGGGTGTGTGGTTGCCATCTCTACTCAGATGAGTGTAGGGCTGCCATCTCTTCTCAGGTGAGTGTGTGGCTGCCGTCTCTTCTCAGGTGGGTGTGTGGCTGCCATTTCTACTCAGGTAAATGTATGGCCACTATCTCTACTCATGTAGGTGTATGGCTGCCTTCTCTTCTCAGATGGGTGTATGGCCTCAGATAGGGCTGCAAAATAGGCTAAAGGTGAGACTTTCCATTCCTCCAGTTCCCTGAAGCAGTTCCTTCTTGGACACAAACTGTCACTTTCCATCACACTTGGAAGTAACTACTTGGAAGACATTCTAGATATTTTATTTTAAAATTGATTATCCAGCTGTAATTTTTCTTTAGTCTGGAACTTTCCTCTTTCTCCTTTGAACTTCATTGTAAATTCAAGTTTAAAGTCAAACCTTTTATAAATAGCTTTTGTGTTGAGAAGGCATTTGGGCAGGCCGTGCTTTAAGCAAGAAATAGTCTCCCATGTAGATGACTCCACTATTTCTTGGCACCTCAGTGTACCTCCATTTCCCCACTCTGAAATCTGAGGTATGAATAGGAAAGTCACAGGCAGGCCTTCAGATGGAAGGAGCTGATAAGCTTTAAGAGCACATTTAAGGTCAAAAAGGAGGAATGTTCAAAAGTACATGAAGGATTTGGAGAACCTCTTGGACATTCAATAGCTTTGGCAGTACCTTTTGTTGTTGAATCTAGGCCTTATGGGGCTAGAAATGGATTCTAAACTCTCTGGTCAATTCCCTTAAGTGGCTCAAAGCAGCCACATATTTCATTCAGAGGTCAGGATATTAGTCACAATCTGAAGTAGAATCCGTGACATTTTGATGTTTCTGGCAAATGTACATTCAAATATTGCGAGTTTGATTTTCCTTAACACATCAGAAAGAACAGAGTTTCCAAGGAAATGGGTCTAGACTCTGGTGTACTGTTCTGTGTTGCTTTGCCCAAATGATTTAATGAGTCATCCTTACTTTTCCCTATGGATTTGGTGTTAATTTCCATTTTGTCCTTAAACCAAACTTCTAGGCCCCTTAGTTGGGACTCTACCAAGCCCTCCAGGATCACCTTAATTCCTGCTTTAGAAACTGTCTTCCTCCCATACTTGCCCTCCTTCCCAGACCAGCCTTCAAGGACCCCTTTGGATCTCAGGTCAGTCCAGCCAACCTGAATTTGTCTGATATCCTGTGATTTCTCCCATCTCTGAGTGCCTGTCAGGATCATCATCAATACACAATCTTTCCACTTGGTCTTTAATAATCTCTGACAGTTGTTTAGAGTTTTCTTGAGAGAAACTGTGTCCTAAACTAAAATGCTTTTCCCATGTTGGGCAAGCCACATATGACTCTGGATTGATGCATGGCTAAGGAAGTCCTCATTGGGCCTAGAATGGATGCATCTGTGTACATGGAGCTTCCCTTTTATCTTTGCAAGCTTTGACCAGAGTTTGCCCCCTGTTTTACCCAATTACAGGAAAAATAGTGTCCAAAGTAGGAAACTAGTTCTGTGAATCCACGTTTCCTCTGTTGGGCAATGATCTGGCTGCATGTGGCATAACATTTGCTGACACATAGGGTACTCATTCTGTTTTTTTCTTTCCATTCAAGTCACAAGTGGTAAGGGCAGTGTGGTTTCTCAGCGATCTTGGGGGAGTCATTTCAGCACCTCCAACTGCAGTTTCCTCTTCTACAATTTTCCAGCGCTAAGCCTTGGTGGTTCCATGGCTTGTGGCTGTTCTGGTCTTCTAAGAATTCATCTAACAGGTTTTTCTGCAGGCAAAGAAGAAAGACTCTAAATTTCCTCTTCATTCTATGGTCTGGCCCAGATATTGATGGATGGAGCTGGCCATGTTAGTGATCCGTGCCTGGAGCTTTCTCTCTGTGTTGACCAGGGGTCTTCATGACCTGTTGTAGAAGGCTCATAGCTCGTTTTAAGGTTGGTGGCATTAACTTGTCCACCCAAGGGCATGTAGATACTCTGGTTTTGAGAAAACTCTTCTTCCAGTCTTTCTCTTTAGTACTATGTATAACTTTGGCAGTGCAGAATCTTCTGCCCATAGTTTTTGCAACATGAGTTAAGTTAATTCTTCTTCTAGAGGCTTTGGAAAATTCTAGACATGTATTAGTGACCAATAAAGCAACCAAGAAAGGCTGTATTAAATGCACTTTCTCTTTTTTTTAATGTGGTTGGTACAACAGTAAGATTGACTACCATTGCTAGCTGTAATGTTATGAGTTGTTACTCTTGTGATATTTGTGTCTGCTGTATCATTTAAGGTGTGACATCTTGAGGACAAAGGCGTGGGTGGATTTTAACTCATCAAATTTGGCCCTTGTGTTAGAGAGGGAGGGAGTAGAGGAAACCACTCTATTATTGGGATTCTGAGTGAGTGTTTACATCCCCATAAAGGGATGAGCTGGTCTGTTCTCTGCCATGATTCTTCCAAGAGAGATCTCAAGTGAGGTCTGATTAAGAAATCTCTGTTCTCTAGTTGCTGCTTTGTTTAATAAGTTATTTAAGACAGAGAAACTATACTGTGGAATTTTTAAAAGTGGGTTGATGGGATGCGTCAGATTTGGTCTTCTGAAAGATTTGCAGCATTTCTTCCTAAGAAGGCATTGTCTGGTGGAAAGTGACAGTGGGGTTAATGAACTTAAGTAGATTCAGCTTGCTATTTATGTGCTTATATGTCCATGTACATTCAAAGAAGCAATTCTCCCTCGAAATTTACGAAACAATGATGGCATGAGGGAAAAAAAAAGGAAAGGAAGGAAAAAATAGTAAGCTGTCTGGATTGGAACTGAACCCATGTGGGGCCCAGAAATCTTGTAATATTCTGCCTGTTAAAAACTCTTCTTCAAATAAATGTGCACTTGCAAGAAACAAAAGGGGAAAAAGCCATCCATTTAGACTCAACAGCATGTCAGCCTAATTATATTAGACAATGGTGAGCTCAATAATTCCACTTTTGATCCATTGCTGTGTGAAGTTCATTATTATCTGTTTCAAATTATTGCTCATTTCAAGAGCTGCATGGTGAAAAAGCATGTCAAGACTTTGAACGTGCACTTGGCTTTCCCGAAAGCTCTGTGAAACATTTCTTTGGAAACATTTCTGCTGAGGCCATGCGTTGGTTGTGAGTGGGTGTAAGGAGATGGGCGTCTGTATTTCCCCTTTTCAGATCTGTTTACCTTAAACACATCTCCATGGAAACAAAGCCTGCTTCTGAGTTGACTTGGGGATTGCTCAGGAGAGAAATGCACAGAGAAATTAGAGATAGTTAAACTTCTCCTGTAACTCTACAAGGCCAGTCAGGGCAGGAACCCTAAGTTTCATTGAGCCCCTCTTTAAAACTGATTTTAAGTAAGTTTCCTCATCTAACCCCAAGAGCTAGATGGAGCCCTTTAACTTCTGAATGTTTACTCAAATAGTAAGTCACAAATCCACATTTGAACCCAAGACTGTCTGATTCTGATGCCCACGTTCTTTCTGTAAAACCACATTGCCAATCATTTTCAACCTTCCCTCCCACCTCCCCCAGACATTTTCCAGAACTATATAAAACGTGCCACCCTTGATGGTATCTTCTTTTGGGTAAATAAAGTGTTAGTGAGGAAGGAGATACAGGAAGGAAGGAAAATAAATTCCCGGTCAATACCAACATGAAATCAGAAGCAACAACAGCAATATGAACAATTGTACCAGATAGTTCCATAATCCCAGGCAGTCCAGGAAAACCTCATTAGGGGATCGCATCCCCCAGACAAAAGCCTCCCTTTCTCAAGGGTTGTCTTGGTGCCGCTGTGAGAAGACAGGACAATGACTCAGATACTGAGCCTTCATCTCTAAGGACTGTGCACCCCGTGAGCTGCACATGGGTAACTTCCCTGATCCTCTTTAAAGTGTAAACACGAAGGGGAATGGTTTTGTGTGAGAGATGGGCTCACAGCCTGAGTGTCTGAGGAAGTGTGACCCCAGTGTGTACGTGCCCTACGTGAGATCTCACCCCACGCAGTGCAGCTCTTTGCCACCAGTGCTTTTCCTGGAGCTCAAGCAACTGACTGCACATACCACAATAGAGCATAACACAAAGGAGATTTCTCTTCGTTTTAAAGGGTGTCCAGTCTCTGGCATTGAGGTACAGGGATTTTTCAGCTCTCATGATAAGCAGGAAATAGAGACAAAGCTGGAATCATCATCTTGGAGTGGCTCCTTCATGAGTCATCAAAGAGCAAAGGCTAAAATCCTCACTCTGGGAGCAGCAGAGGTACAGTATGCGGACGATGCGGAATTGCTCAGCAGCCCTGAGTTTTCTCAGACATATACAGGGAGTGACCTACAAAACACTGAACTTCATGCGGTCCCAAAAGTATGGCTTTGGAGCCACAGAAATGTATGTGCACAGGATAATAAGACCAGACTCTATTCTCTGGGGAGGTCACCAGTGCTTGGCACACAGTAGGACTTCAGTAAGTGTGAATTAATCTTGATCTCTCCAAGACATGCGCAGAGGTCGACAAAGTGTCCCAGGCACTGAGCAGAAGCCTGCATGGTGGCCCAGACCTCAGAGGGTTTTGAGCCACTGAGACCAGCTGTCAGAGACAGTCAGGGAGAAACATTAGACTCAGGAAGAGCAGGCAAGGTGTAAATCTGGAAATTAGCTGATCCAGAATGAGAGATCAAACCTTTTGGCCTCTACCTACAAGGGCTGGAGCAGGCAGGGAGAGATCTAGGGTGCGGAAAGGCTTGCCCAACACATGTTCACTCAGGCCAAGCAGAGAGGGAATTCTGATGGCTCTCCTCATTTCTTTCACTGTTTATTTCAACATAATTTCAGACTCTCAAAAAAGTTACGAGAATAATACAAAGAGTTCCCATGGATGCACCCATTCACTTCTCATCTAGATTTCCCCAAATGTTAGTACTGTATGAGTTTTCTGTGTCCCGCAACCATACCCTACCTCTATCTATTCTCCGTCACCTCTGTCACATCTGCATCCTCATCCGTATATTTTATTCTGAGCTGTTTGAGACGTGAGTGTCCTTCTAGTACTTTAGTATTTACTTCCTAAAAACATGCGCACTCTCTCTACTAGCAGAGCACAGTGATCACGTTCAAGAAATTAACACTGATTCGATCTACTATCCAACGGAGAGAACTTACTTAAATTTCGCCAGTTGTCCCAGTGCCGTCCTTTAAAGGAAAAGACAATTCTGGCTCATGCACTGAGTTCCCTGGTCACATTCTTCAGTCTCTGGTACCTGTCAGCCTCCTATTCCAGCATCATCAGTGGAGTGTGAAGCCCTTCAAATGCCCTTCTCAATGTCATGGCTCACGGGCTTCCTCTTCCTGAAAATGTCTCGGTACTCCTCATCCCTCAGTACTGCAAAGTAACTTATTCCAAGACCCCAGTCAAGATTCATCTCCAGGGAAAGCCTCACCCCCCACTCATCTCAGTCCCAGTGGCTTCTCTCTTCCCCTCCTTTGCATCTGCCTTTGGTATTTCTTAGCTTCTAGGTTTATGACTTTTCCTCACAATCTGACAAGGATGGCAACCTCTTTCATACCATGTTTTCACTGTGCTGGAAGACTGCTTTTTAACACTTTCCAAAATATTGAAGGAGAATTGTGGTCCCAATGTGTGGGAGTCACCACACAAGTTCATTAGCTCCTCAAACTGCGGCCTAAGGCACTGAGACAGTTCTGTGGATAGGATGCTTGGATTCTGTGGCATAGTGAAATCACCCCGGAAATTCCTAAACCCTCCATTTCTGCCTTTGCCATGCGCCGGTGACATCTGAGTAGCATGTTTTCCAGTGTCTCTTCCCTCTCCCTGCACCGCCCAACTCCAAGACCCCAGAGGGGTGTGTAGTGACAGCTGGATGACAGGTAAAATCCTTTCCACTGATTGCTTCCATTCCATGTGATTTTGACAAGATTCTTCTTTGTGACATAATTACAACCAAAGAGACCTAAGACTTCATGGAAACGGTTGAATAGCAGCTTTGAATGACAAAGGAGTTTGAGAGACATGAAGGAACATTAAGATTAAAGAGTGTAACTCCTGACAAAACATTTTAAAGGGATAAACAGATCTGTGCTTGTTGTTTGAATATTTCAGTCAATAGTGAATCAAATAACCAATACCCCCACTCTATCTCCCTTAGTCAAATAGCGCTCTTTACTTGAGATTCACAATCTTTAATATGAGAGCTGTTTCTAAACATATGTATTTTTCTTTTCTGTGTGTATTTTTGGTTTTTGAGACAAAAGCTCACTATGTAGTCCAGGTTGGCCTTGAACTTGAGGGGACCCTCTCGTCTCAGCCTCCTGAGTGCTGGGATTACAGGGGTGCACCGCCGTGTTTCTTTATTAGTCATTGGTCAGACTCTATGGTAGGTGCTGAGCAAAGAGGTAATGAAGACTAAACCCTTGTCCTCAGGGAGCTGAGGGGGTGGCAGAGATGAGGATGCAGAGGAGGATAGGGCACGTGGAGAGGCCAGCCCTGCAGAGGGCCAGGGGTCCGCACATTCAGAGGCCTGCCTGACCCTGGTGTGACCGACCACAGGGAGAGGCAGGGGTCGGGAAGAGGCTGGGCCAGGACACGTGGGCCCAGATCTGGGACCGGTAAGGATCTCGGTCTTCAGGTCATGGAAAGCTGTTTGTTGGTCCTGATGGAGGAGGTGATGGTGTAAGATTGCAGTTTCAGGGAGAGCTCTCTGTTACCCAGAGAATGTGTAGGCGGGTCAGGGTGGGCTCAGAGGGACCCGTTAGAGTGCTATGGCCTGAGTTGTGGTCAGAGACGATGTGGCCTGCATTAGGCCTTGGGATCTTGTGTTCTTTTCATCTTCAGAGAAGCTGCCAGCAATCTAACTAATTAAGTCCTTGGAGGGAGGCAAGGGCAGCGTTCCCATTGGCTCAGAAGGGGAGACCATCAGAAAGGGCCCTAATCACAGTATTTCTGTCCCACCTCAGAGTGATCAGCAGAGACTACAAGCCGCATGGAGCCCAGGAGTGCAGGCTGCTGAAGTCAGGGACACAGTACTTCACCTGGTAATGTCCCCAAAGCCATGACCAGGGCCTTCTGCCCCTTCTGCAACATCACTGTCACCCAGCAGATCCTGAGACTGACAGGTCTGTCATAGGAAATTAAATCTGAGTGTTTGGCTTTGAATATATTGGGAACAACCCAGCTCCCAATCCAGCAAAAGTCTTGCCAGTTGGGAGCTAAGGGGAAGGCTGGGTGAATTAGAGTGGGATTTAAATTACAGTATGTTTTAAGAAAAACAGTGTGATCACTTTCAAGGACAAAGATGAATCAATTAGGAGCCACACATGCAAAATGTTTTTCCTTTCTCTAACACACTAATGCACAACCACACGTTAATACGCACAGGCAAGCGCCTCTCAACTGGGAGGCACATTGCTAAAGACTAAGTAAAGAAAATAATGACAGTCATCATCGATGGAGTACTTACCATGAAGCAGGCACTTGGCCAAGCATTTCGCTAGCACGATCAGATATAATCCTAACAAGCCCCCTTCTTGGGAAAAGTCCTATTATCAAACTCATAGAGTTTAAGTAACTTACCCAAGGCTACCCAGCTTGTATGTGCAGGAGTCAAAATGGGAGTCTAGGATTGCCTGACATCCAAGCTCACAATACACTTACTTCTAGGGGTCGAGAGGGCACTGATGGTTTGATGGGAGCTACTTCCTTTATAAATTAAAGCAAATCTGAAGTCATCACTCTGCAAATGTCTCTCTTCATTCAGATCCTGGTAGCTGCAGGAAGTAGTTTATAACCCTGTGTGTATCAAGGTCACGGCTCCTGCTGGTAAAGGTCACGTGCCTTATCAGTCTCCTCCGGGAAAGGCTGAGAACCAGAGGTCCAGGAAAGAGACAATGAAGATGGATCCTGGTGGAAGGAGTAGGGCGGCTCTATCTTGACATAGCCTTGTCTCTTCTGTTCCTTGTCCACAGGTCTTATCTAAGGTTCTTGCTTGGTATCCCCTGGGCCATATGTGTTGGTTGGACCTGTGAACTCCTGGCTCTGGAAATGACTCAAGGGGTAATCTAAATCTTAGGGTCAGCTTCCCACTACAGGGTGCCAGATAATGAGGTTTGATACCCAGAAATCTGCCTTCCTGAACTGACAGGAACAGCCCTTGACTCTTGCCTTCTGATCTGGTCTCCCCAGGGTCAGAAGGGTTAGGTCAGGACACTGCCACTCACCTGGAGATCCCTCAACAGTTCTCTTACTCCTGCTATGTAATTTGACTGCCTTTTGGCCCTGCCTTTGTGATGGTTTGGATCTAAAGTGTCTCCCAAAGGCAAGCTGATGGGCTTTGGGGAAGTGACCGGGTCAGGAGGGTGATGACTTCTTCCACGGATTAAGCCAGTGTCATCAGGCAAGTGGGCTCTTAGGAGGTGGGGCCTATTTGAAAGGAGCTCATAGAGCTGTGGCCTTGGGGACCAGATCTTGTCCCTGTCTCTGGTTGCTTTCTCTCTCCATTTTCTCCTCTCCTTCTGAGGCCTGGCCACCATAACATGATCAGTTTTCCTCTGTCACTGCGTCCTCCTGCCTCCACAACCATGGAGTCACCCAGCCATGGACAGAAGCCTCGGAAACCATGAGCCAAAATAGAGCTGATTTTCTCAGGTACAGTGGTACATCGGTTCAGTAACTTAATGTGTTCTACAATTTTGGAAAAAATGGCTGCATTTGTGTTTATCTGGGGAAATTGGCCATGGCTGTGTTTATTGCCTGATGTGAAGTTTGCAAAAAAAAGAGCCAAATTTTGGCAAACACTTTTTGTTTGAGAACCAAATCATTTGCAAATAAAAGCTTTGGGGAGCCAAGGCAACATTGCATCCTGTTACCACAGTGCTCACTCACATGGCCCCTTGCCCACTTCCCCAGCAGTCCCTCATTCTCCCTTGAGCTGTGTTTATCCACCAGTAGTTCTCAAAGTGCCCCTGAAGACCCTGCCACCTCCTGGCCTTGGCATGTTCCAGCTCCCCACTGTGGAGCTCACAGGAGATTCGGGAGCAACACTCATCCACTGACTCCACGTGCAGATTCTGACCCACTCCACAAAGGAAGGACTCCGCAGCTTCAAGGAAGGAAAGGCCACATCCGAGCTGTGCACACGCCCCTGCATTCCCAGCTGCTTGGGAGGCGGAGTGGGAGGAACACAAGCTTGAGGCCAGTGATCTTTCTGTGTGTGATTTGGGTGACAGAGCTCAGTGACAAAAACAAGGGGAACAGTATGTGTTTGAAATCTTTTTGTTTAAAACAAAGAAACAATTTGCATAAATATGTATAATACAGTTTGAACACACAACTCATACACTTTGTAGAATTACCAAAGAATGGTCATGGTGATTTGCAGAAGGAAAGAAACTGAGTAAATATAGGTTTCAATATATTTTCCAATAGTTTCCTTCATGCCTACAGATACCCTGTTCAAAGAGTTCAGTTTTTATTTTATTATTTATCTATTTATTTATTGGTTTTTTGAAACAGGGTCTCACTATGTAGTTCATAGTGGCCTTGAACTTATGTCAACCCTCCTGCCTCAGCCTCCTGAGTGCTGGGATTACAGGTGTATGCCACCACACCTGGCCAGAAAGTTGAATTTTAAAATGTTAGAAATAGAAGACACTTCCATGTATTGACAGAAAGTTCTGGGGTCCAAGGGTGGGGAGGAGCACTGCACAGCATTTGCGTTTCGTCTCAGATGAAGTCCACACCCCGAGGAAACATGGCTTCCAGCCCCGTATGGAGGTTACTGAATGAACCCACGTCCACTGAGGTCCCAGCGTGTGGCAATATCTACACAGACATGGGGCAAGGACTTCAGCCCCTGACTCATAGCTGTCACCAGCACCAGCACCACTGTGTGACCAGGTTGGTCATGTGTGTGAGCCTTTTAATTCACATGGTGACTTCAACATGGACTCGCTGGGTTTCCAGCCACACACTGAAGTTCGAGCCCACCTTTTCCTTCTTCTTCTTCCCTCCTTTTCAGGTCTGTGATGGGCACTGCCTCGGCCCCTCCTCATGCCCTGTAACAGACCATGTGGTGGCTTCTTACAGTCAGCACAGGTCCCTTCCTGTCTGGGGCAGTGCAGGACACCGTTGGCTGCACAGCAGCCCGAGCAGCAGGAACAGCAGTACTTCTCTCTCCCTGGTGCACTGGCAGGAACTCCGACCTCAAGACACTCCTCTCTCTCTCTCTGTCTCTCTGTCTC
>PVJX010000635.1:65000-227626 GCA_004027295.1 Dolichotis patagonum | reverse complement strand
GTCCTCCAATTTGTGAGTATAACTAGCTGGAGGTGCATTTTGTAAAACTCCCATAAAATATTGGCGGAGACATGATAGCACCATTCGGGAATGGCTGTGGAGTGTGCGGGGGAAGCCGTGGGATCACTTTCTGGGTGCCTGCAGAATACCTTGTGTGCCAGAGCTGAATGAGAGTCTTGCTGTTGGCTCTATTTAAAGCTGTTCAGATGTTTTCAATTGGAAATCCAATACTAAATAATTTAAAATTTTCTGCTGCACAATTAATTACACATTTGTTGTAGAAAAGTTAGAAGATACAGCTAAGAAAACAAACAAAATAAACTCGTGGGTTGCAATTCCATTTTATAGTGATAAATTGTGCAGCAGAAAATTTTGACAGTGTGGGAGGCTGAGACAGGAGGATCTCAGGTTCATACTGAGCCTGGGCAAGTTAATGACTTAGGTGATGCTGTCTCAAAAAAATATAAAATGGCTAGGGAAGTAGCTTAGGGTGAAGGTCCTGGGTTCACAACCCAGTACCCCCCAAAAAAGACAGGAAAAAGTTGTCTTCATATTTTACATATTACTATTTGCATTCCCCTGTGGAACTTCATAGATGAAAAAAATTGATAAATAGTAATAATATTGCTTGTCAATGAGAATTGTTAGTTAACCCTCTTAAATGGTGGTTCAGGGATTTGAAGATCTTTTAAATGTGTTTACAGTAAGGGGACAGTTTGTGTTCTTAGTTTTAGACTCCATTGTCTGTGATTAATTAATTAATGTTGATTACCCCCTTTTTCTCTTCTCCCAGTTTTGCCAAATTTTGTATTTAGTCACACTTTTTAAAAGTTATTTTTAGTAGGAAACCATCAACATCATATGATTAAAGGTAAGCCATCCTGTTTTTAGTACATTTCTTCTTTCTGTCACACATCGATATTGTCACAGATTCCTATAGGTTTAAAAATATCCTCAGAGTCACAGCCATAGAAAAGTTTAGCAAACCCTTGCCGCGGGTTCATGCTCAGTGCTCTGCATGTATTATTGCAGCTGTCACCCTGTGAGCTGCGTGTTCTTCGTGGTCCCATTCTGCCCAGGAAGGAACTTAGACCTCTGCTTGTGTTCCTTTGCGCAGCCTGTAGCTGGAGTTCAGATTTGAACCCAGCCCTGGCGCCTCCAGAGGCAGAGCCCCTTGCCTTTGCATACTGTCCCCAACTAGTATTTGCTGGTCAAGTGCCCTGCACCAGAGTTTTCCCCACCCTGCCCACCCTCCTCCCCATGATGACTACAGACCTTAAATTATTTCCAAACCTCTCTATTTCAACATCTTTTCTTGCTGGGTACAGAAATAAATTATCCATGATTCCCTTAGACAGCAACTTTTTCTGTTTCTACCCTGTCTTCCTTTCAGATTGAGCCCTTCTTTTCCCTAAACTGACCCAGCTTCACTTTCAGTCAGCTTTGCTCTGGCTTGGGCAAAGAGAGTCCAGCCTCACACCTGCTGGCCCATGTCCTCTCAGGGAAGGTGTGGGTCTGGCTCAGCCAGCAGAAATTAGCTTAATTCCTCCTGTCTCTGAGGAAGGCCTTTGTTTTCTCAGAACCAGCAGAACTGGGCAGTGGTTCTGGAGAGCTGGATGGCACCCTGAAGGCATTGTGGTGAAAGCATTTGGGTGTGGGGAGATCCGAGCCATGCTCCCAAATCGGAAACCTCCTTGCCGCCTCCTTTGATTAGCTGGAGGAAAAATGTCTTGCTTTTGAGAAATGGGAACTCTGGGTTTATTAATAAAGCTGCACATAATAAGGTGCAAGCAATGGCTGCAATGGACTTTTATAGACAACTTAAAAGTAACCATTTTAAGTTCGACAAATTCTCCTTTATTGCTCTTGTATTGGGTACCTGGAACCAGAAGACTTAAACTACAGACTTTGTCCAGGTGCCCCAAATAGCTGTCACAAGCTAACAAGACTAGGGAAATACCTTCTGTGTTTTCTTAGTATTATGTAACAGGCTTGAACCCTTTTCCCAACCAACAAAAATGTATTTGGAGAAAATATTTCTAGTACCTTGTGTTTCTTGAGGAAATTATTCACCCAGTCTCACTGATTAATGAGCTAGTCCTTTTGAAGCAGCCACAGTTATTTTCGTGGTTTTAATATCTGGGAAGAGTGGATTATTTTGCTTTAGGAGTGATTAGCTCTGTTGACAAAATGTCCTTTGCTCCCCAAGTGGTATTTTGTGTTCGTATTTCTATGCTCACCTGCCCCGCTCACGTCGAACAACACTCCAGTCAACAAAGAACAACTGCTAGCACAATAAATAAAAGATAGTACTCACAAAGGATGTATGATAGGACTTAGGGTGGGAATTTTAAAGATTCATTACCTACAAGTCAAACTATGTACATTTCCATAGCACCAAGAGCATCTGTTTCATGGCTTATTTTGCAAAGCTGGCAGATGATGCCAAGTTCTTGCTTTTCCATTAAAATCAGTAACTTGTTCATTGGTCACTGCTCTGGATTAGCACAAAAGTCCAACTACCAGGCTGGAGAGGATCGTTTTAAGTCTATCTTTATCTCTTTCTCACCTTTAAAAAGAAGCTGACGGATCTGCTTTTGGCAAGAATAATGCAGCAGGCTGAAAAGCAGATTTACTTGAAGAAAAGTTGTAATTTGAAAATCTCCCACTTTGGGGCTGCTGTTTGGAGACGCAGAGAACTTCAGTTCCTGGAAGGTGTCACTGTGGCCACAACTGCATTGTCATTCCAAAAACAGAAGAGAGACAGCTTCCTGGGGTGAGGAAAAAAATGGAGCTGTTTCAGTTCCCAGTCGGAGAAGCTGGAGTAGATGCCTGTGTGAGCGCACAGATCTCTGCTCTCAGGCCACTCTGCAATCCCACAGTGGCCCTTCTTCTTGGCAGTCTCCTTGTGGACTCTCAGCGCTTTCTCTAAAGGAATCCTTGGACCTTGGTGTCTGCTAACCATTTTTCCTGTTAAAATAGTGTTTCCTGTTTCCCCAGTCATCTCCTGCATCTTGACTACACCTGTGGTTTTCTGCGTCCCATTCTCCTGACCCCAGCCACTTGCTGCCCCCAGGACCCAGGGCATGTGTGTCACTATGTATTTATTTCCTCCATTTTCTTTCTCTGTAGAGTCACAGAATTTTTTAAATTCCTTAGATGATCTGGCCTCACATTTTATGGATGAAGAAACTAAACTCAGACAAAATAAAGGCTTTGCCCTTTGATAATTTTTGCATGCATGCCCCTGATGTGTTTAGAAACAGCCTTGTAGGGTATGATGTGGATCCTTCTGTGACCTGTCAGGATGAATGAAGTCAGAAACGTTTTTCTTTGAGTATCAGCACGATTAACAATAATGATGTGTGTGAACACCTTTATGAGCCTTAAAAAACTTAATCAATTATGGATTTTGCCCCTTCACAGTAATTATTTTAGAATAGGGATGAGCAAAGTTTAAATTAAATTTGAGTTATGATATTTTGTTTATTTACTTGGCAAGCTTTTCAGTCACACTGCCATACGTGAACACAGCAGTGAATATTACATGTGTAAAGGGACATGTGTGTGTTCCAGTGAAACTTTTCACAGAAGCTCGGAGGCCTGGCTGGGGCCTGTGGACAGCAGTTGGCCAATCCTTGTCCTAGACTGGGCATAGATGTTTACTCGAGGGAGCCATTTCTGCAGAGCAGGTGGTGAAGTTTTTCTACTACTCACATGATGCCTTAAGATTATTATTTTTTTAGCTGTCCTCCATTTGTTCATTTTCTTTCTTTCTTTCTTTCTTTCTTTCCTTCTTTCTTTCTTTCTTTCTTAGCTGTGTTCTTAAAGAAAAAAACAAAGCAAAACAAAACTTCCCAGTTTAATCCTTCCCACCATAGTTTGTTTCCCAATTCCCATTCCTTAAAGCCAAGTTCACTGTGGTTATCCTGGTGACTACAAGCCCACATTTTCCTGAGTGCTGCTGGGAAAGAAGAGCAGGCTTCCCAGAATTTGCAAGCAGTCCCTGGAGGGATGATTTCAGCCCTCCTTTCCACTTCTCATTGTTATCAGCCCCACCAGAGGTAATCTCTTTAATTCTTTGCTGGGTAGTCATGCCTTCCTTAACTGTCCTGTTATCCCCCACACTGCACCCTCATTTTAGAATTGCCTTTTGCCAAGTATAGTACAACTTGTAGTATCAGCTACTTAGAAGGCTGAGACAGGAGGATCACTTAAACTCAGGAGCTGAAAGTTAGCTTTGACAACATAGTAAGACTCCAGCTCAAACATAGGTAAACAAAGAAACCAATAGTAAGAATTGCTTTTCATTGGGTATCTAAGTGGAATGTGTAACATCTTAACTGTGGCCCAGGCTTTCTCTTCCTTCTTGGGTAGTTTATAGTTTTACTAATAGGACAATAGGAACAGCTAGCATGTTCCATCAAATATCATTCTGTGTCTTTAATACTTGCAGTGCTTTCATGCAGGCAAGAGTCAAGGCTAAAACAAAACAAAACCAATAAATAGAAATAGTTTTATTTATGTACTTTTCAATCTGGAGTCTGGGTGGTGAAGAGCAGGGAGCATGGAGACTTTAAGGTTGAGAAAGTAAAGCTACGCCTATCTTGCTGGCTGATTATTCCTATCAAACCTCGCCAGTTCTTTGGAAATCTTTAGGGATCCTGACTCATGTTCTTAGGCAATGGGCGAGAAACTCCTGTGGTAGAAAAAAAAATGGATGACCCCCAGATGCAGGGGAAAAAGAAAGTCATTCCCAAGTTTGCAAAATGTAAGAGTTCTGCCAGTGTGGTCTGCAGGCAGCAGTATGGTACCCCTCAGTCTGCTTTGAGAGCTGCTGGAACTCTTGCTGGAATCTGAAGCAAGTCACTAGCCCTTTGAGCCTCTGGATTCTAGCTAATGGCTAAGTTCCTCTTGCCCCTCTGTTGTGTAGCTTTGAAGTGACTCCAGGCACTTTCATAACTCCTATGTGATGTTTTTGTTTGGCATTTGTTTGTTCATTTTGTTTTATTCTTTTGTCAAAAAGTGGACATCTTATCAGATCCCTTTATTAAAGAACTTAGAATGACCATCTCCTCCCCTCAGGGATGTTACATTGAACCTATCAGGCCCTTCACATGTGAGTTACTGACCTCCACTACTGGGCTTCAAAATATATAGGACCTCAAGAGTTTGACCGGCACTTTGAAGGCTTAGGCTATGGTGGGGCTGTACTCCTGTCAGCCACTTCTCTGAAGACTGAGAGCTCAGGCTGTGACAAGGTGACACCCTTACAGTCTTGGAGCTTTGATGCCTTGTTGGCCCGCACTGCTACTAGCTTGTACTGTGTGGATTCCTCACATGGGGATCATGTGTGTTGTAGTGGCGAAGCCAGCTTTTCCTGAGACTTGCTCATAGAAAGGGACACCTCAGATTTCAATGAGACATTCTTTTCTTCAGAGGCTCACTTGCACCCTCAGCGAGCAGTTGGACTTTCATAACTGGGGGCCTCTTGACGTGGAGAATTCTGGTACTCTCTCCAATGCATTTCCTGTGAGGTTTGTGAGGTTTGCCTGTGTTATTCTCTCCCTCTGTCAGCACTGTGAGTCTGAGGAAAATTCTTTTTCTGTGCCAATAGGCAATGGGAGACCATGCTCCAGTCATTTCTGGGGTTTTAACCTCCACCCAATATTCAGAAATGGTATGCTCTTCCATTATTTCCGAATAAACTGGACACTGACCTCTATTTTAGGTGTATTTGGTGCTTCAGCCTTTACAGAATGCAATTCCAGGCAGCCAGTGAAATTTCTAAGCAGTGAATAAAAATACCAAGAATGAATCAAGAAGGTAGGGAGGAGTAAGGTAAAAGGAGGTCCTCATTTTGAACACAGGGCCAATCACAGGGCCAGTTGCAAAACTCAGTTAGAAAAGGCAGCAGTTATAGTCCATGCCTTGCCATCTTCTAGCTCAGGGACTTCAGGCAGTCACTTAGCCTCAGTTTTCATTATCTGTGAGATAAGGCTAATAAGAAGTGTCCTGCACATCTCAGAGGGGTCTTGGGAGAAAACAAATGAGGTATGATAGGTTAAAGTACTCAGTGACCAACAAAACCCTATGTAAATGTGGGATGATTCTTATTGTTAGGTACACAGCGTTCTCTGAGGTTTTCCCTTATTCCTAAACCTAGTGGGTTTCCCTGGAGCCACATGTGCTCTTTTACTATGGGGATTTGGTCTCTGGATTGCCAGAGTAATTCTCTACATCACCAGCAAGCCATTAAAAGCAGGCATATATATTCTTTTCCCAGATTTTAATTTCTCTTGTCCCTTTAACCTTTCAGTTTTAACACAAAAGGCTGTCTGTGGATTTTTCTTCTATAGAAAAAATGGAGGACTATGACCTGGGGCTTCCTGCAAACAAAAGCAGGGTTCTCCTTGATGAAGCACAGGAGGCTACATGAGATTTGGCAGGAAGGATAACGGGTTGGGTTGTTACTTATCAAAGGAATATTTGCTGTCGGCCTTAGTATAATAATGTTAATGAGATTATTAGGTAGGGGAGATTTTTAATAAATAATTGATAAGGATTAGAAGTGCCTTTTCTGCAAATAAACTTCAGAATAATTAATATTCATGGCTTCTGTTTGTCAACAGAAAAATGTAAATGAAGAGCTGGTCCCCTCACCAGAGTCTCATCCTGAAGGGCATCGTGAGACAAGGGTTAAACAGGGAGAAAAGCTGACTTCACACTCACAGCCTAGACCCCGGTCCTGCGTGTGTGTCAGTGCAACTTCTCCCATCTCTGAGTACACATTTTGCCGTGCGCATCCCTCTGAAATCAACCCTGAAATCAGGTTTCAGAGAGGTGCCAGTTGCAAGGTATAAAGGGCAAAAGGAGTAAGAGACACGGCAACTCGCTAATGCAAAAGCAGTGTACTGAAAGTCACTTTTATTTCTTATTTATAATCTGTATGTGCACTCTGGGTAATGGATGGCACTGCTCATTCAGTACTTTCACTTCAAAGCAGAGAGAAGGCATGGATGACAAGGCCGGGAGCGGGAATACAAAGGTACTAACAACAAGAGGAAAAATGCCTGTTTACAGGATTGCATTTGTTAGCACGCTCTCTTCAGATATTGTTCCCTTAGGAATAGCGAGACTATGTGCAGTGCGAACAATGATTTAACATCTGAAAATGCTACTTAAAGAGTTTCTGTCTGGTAGTAATGTGATGAAGGCTTCCGAAGGGAACCTGGGGACTTCATTTCTTCTATTTATCTATATGTCTCCCTGGTTTTAGTCTGCGGTAATTGCATATTTAACCCCTCAAATAGCTTTAACCCTCACCGTGCCAACTTTTTATCCTGTTCAAAATATGCTTTTATCACAGCATAGGTAGACTTTAGGATTTCCTGGCCAAAAAAATTATTTAAATGTTAAAAATAAGAATACATTTGCATAGATGGATGAATGGAAGGAAAGAAGAGCTAGTAGTATTTTGTAATTGACTATAAGTGAGGAGGTATATGCCTTGCCTTCCTTACATGAAAAAAAGCCACTAAAAAGGAGACATTAAGAAGAAAGGAAAACTTAAAAAAAATAAAAGAAAGAAAGAAAAATCAAAATAACAATTTCAAATTCCTGTGGCCCTAAGGTGTAGGTACCTTGGAAGGCCTCAGGATGGCCACTAAACCAAGAGTATAAATTTGTGTCTGCCTCAAATTATTTTCTCAATAGTGGTCATTCTGGAGGACTCTTAATAGCTTAGTGAAACAAATATTAACGCAAATTGTATAATTACATGAAAATCCCAAATTCCTCCAAGATGCAAAACGATTTTGAGCTAAGAATACACAAGCAATAAAACATCCTATAGTCAAAAGCGGCACGCTCCAAGGAAGAAACCCTGAGACTGGATCCGAGCGACTTTCACAGTTTATTTTCATGGTATTTAAATTATGATACCAGTGGGTATTTTTAATTAGTGTGCACTTGTCTACATAAGCCATGTTGGCAAATTTGACTCATTCATACAGTAGTTGCTGTAAAAGAGGCCAGCACAGCCTGCAGGAATTAAAATTAAAAGTTTCTGCAAGCTGTTGTCGACATGACCATATCTCATTAACTTTAAAAATGGAGATTATTTGCCTGAAAGCTTGATTTGACTAGCAGTAATCAAATATTAGGCCCAACGGAGTGAGGGGGGAGCATCATTGTTGTGATATATACCGCTAAGTGTTTCGCAGTTCACTTTAAATAGCAGTATAAGATTTTTGTTTTGACAAAAGGAATAGGAAAGAGAAACACAGACATATGGCCTCGAAAGTATTATTAGGAGAGTTTTATTTTAGATTAAGACTCATTATTTACTAAGTTCGCTGAAGACAAATATGATTGTGCTGATTACTAATTCTCTCATTAAGGATACAAATTAATTATCTAGAGTAGCTTCTACTGCTTCATCAAAGTTTAAATATTGGAAACAGGGTCTATTTCATGATATCTTTCTGTTTTTCATACTGATTAATCGGCATGAACCTCAAATTTGTACTTTGGATTCATCCCATTGTTTTAACTAAATATGATCAGAGAGGCTGCAAAATTGTGCATAAAAAGAACCAAAATAGAAGAGCCTCCTTCTTATCTAATCTCCTCTTTAAATAGCTTGTTATTTGATTTAGGTATCCGAACCAAAAATCTTTTTTTTGTGCAGTAATTAAGGAGTCTAATGTTGAAAACCTAAAGTTACTGAAATAAGGTAGGCAGGCACCGTCTCTTTTCAGATCTTGTTTTATATTTTTACATGCACAAAGGAACATTTGTAATGCAGAAGGGTAAACTGTAAGATGAAGATACATGGTGGGGGGAGAGAAGGTACAGTTAAACAAAAGACAGAAGATGAAGTCTTATGCCTTTTTATGTCTTTGAACTGAGAACATGCTCTGCATTTTACTAAAGGAACATGAGGCTAGAATGTAAGTAACTGGTTTTTGCATTAGGCTCTCCCTGGAGGTAGCAGAAAAATATCATGTCCCTGCATGAAATGCGAATGTGAAATCTACCAGAAAGAAATATTTATGACCATTTTATGCTTGATTAGGCTTGGATGACATCTGTTAGAAGACAGGGACTGGACAAAGAGAGAGACGCTCGGGGGCAAATGTTAACGGAGTTGTTTAGACGATGATAGGGCAGAGGCGTCCATTTACTGCCAGGCAAAACACAGGAATTGTGTTAGAGAGAGTGCAGCTGACAAGCATCCACTGTGATGGAGACCCTAGAAACTGACTCGATGAAATAGTCACATGCAGCTGTTGATCATTGCTGCGCTGCCTCAGTTGATGAGGTCGGTACTTTGGCTGAAGCCTGATCCAGTGACTTCCAGAAGCTGGCATCTTCATAACGTTACCCAAATGTGACTCAGCAATAAAAAGGTAGCATTTTCACTTTCTTCCAGTGAGTTTTGCACATTCTTCCCCCTGCAAACTTAGTAGTACCAGAAAACACTTACATATTGCTCAGTAAAAGAATTAACTCACAAGCTTACCTCTCTATCCCTTGCTTTGACCTAAGTTGCTTTTCTTATCTTACTTTCCTCTGTTTAAAGAAAAAAAAGTAGTCGCCTTCGTTCTATAGAAGCACTTCATTACTTTAAGCAGTGCAAATGTTTGCCTAAAAATGAAATAAAGTTTTCCAGCACTGGCAAACATTTTATCAGTTGTTAAACATTTCAGGGCTGCACTGAGTGCTGCTAGTCTGTAGCAATGGTCCTGTGCTGAGGAGAGGTATGAGCAGTCAGTTTTGAGCTGTTCTTTTCCTGTAAATTTTCTCTGTCTGGAATGCTGATGGGAAATGTTATTTTGTTTTTGTTTGCAGCAGTTCTGTTGTTTTGATTTTGTCTGAGTGGTATGGAAAACAGTACGTCACTTAGAGTGGGTGTTTTGTCTACCGGCCATTTGGCTATTGTACATATATTTCTCATACTTATTACATGATGACAAGGGAACCAAAAAGGCACAATTTTCCAGTTGAATTTTTCTTTCCAGTTTAATAATACTGAACAGAGAAAACAAAGTTAATAGATTTAACAGTTTGATGGTACTTACAATGTGATAACTGACTATAAAGTTTGCTTGCTTGCTTGCTTTTTCTTTCCCTTTCCATTCCTTGTGGTTAAGGGTGGTATTTACGTGAAGGTCAGATTAGTGCATATATCAGTTTCTGTAATAAACTGCATGTGGATAGCATTTCACATTTTTGCATAGAGTTGTGAAATGTAATTTAAGTAGTAAAGTGCATAAAAGAGCAATAAACAATTTTAGCATCATTCTTATGATTAGCTTGGGGTACTCTTTCCCTGGTTTTAGGCCACATGTAACAAAACCTTTACAAAAAATGCATTTTAATTAAAATGATTCAAAATGAAATTTGGATGAAAACCCAGAATACAAATCTCAAAGAGTAACTTCAGGCTGTTTACTGGTTCAATTTGGACATGCTTTATCTGAAATCATTATCTACATTTGCAGTGTTAAGTAACATATTGCAAGAGTGTAAAAGTTAGCTCTACAACTAAGTAATTTTTGGTGTAATACAAAAATATAAAATGGAAATGATGATTAATTTTTCAATTTTTCTCTGCAGATATCTAATCATTGTACCCATGGACTGCCAAAGGCACCCATTAAAGATTTAAAACGCAAAAGGAAGGTAGACTCCAAAAGATGGGATTTGGGATTAAATAATGTAAAATAACTCCAGGGCAATAGTGAAGTTAAAGCTATTGGCACAATAAGAGGTTTTCTTAGACTTTTTTGAGACTTTTTTTCTTAGACTTAAAAAACTGACACTAACTTGCACACAGTGTCAAAGATGTGATGTTAATAAAATTATTTATAACTCATCAAATTTTTAAGCCATTTTTAATCTTATAGACATTGGCTTACACTCATAATAATAATAAATAATAATTCAGTGAAAACTCAACTGTTTAATTTCTACTGACACTATTTCCCTCTTATTAAAGGATTTTGCCTACAATGTTACACCAATAAATGTTGCTTCTTCCTGGAGAATTGTAGTATTAGATAGGGAAATGCAGTGTTTGAGGGTCACCTATGTATGTACAGCATGATTTTCTTCAAATCACAGGAACTTTTATAATCCTGGAAGAAGGGGACATTGCCGCCTCGGTATATAAAAGCTGTCAGTAAGGTCCAGCCGGGCCTCTCCAAGCTCTGCTGTACTGTCTTTATCACTTTGCTCAGTTCCACATAATAACATCTTCATCTGAGATTGCTGTGGCACAGGGGAACTGCATTTGTTGATCAAATTTGGCTGGATAACACTGTGATCTCGTATCCTGAAGTGCGGAGATGTGCCTGGAATATGTAAGTGCAAAGCTGGCCTCTTGATTGATTGATTCTGCCTGTCACAGAACAAGATAACTGGATCAGTAAATACCCTGTGCACTTCAACATCATCTCCACAATCAAAAGTGAGGGCATCATGGGGCTGGAAAACACTGGGGCATGATGGGAATGCACACATTTTAGCAAGGATGGTCAGAAATGTGTATGTGTGTACATACACACAAACACAAAGAAAATTCTTTGTGTGTGGTTTCTTATGAGAGAACAGCATAAAAAGAGTATTTTCTGTATGTTTAGAATGCTTCCTGGTTATGAAAGTAGAGTTTATTTTGCAACTGTCATCTTGGAGGTGTTCAACATTTATCATAAAAACTTGTTATTTGAGTTTTGTTTACAGAGGAGATTTAGAATGCAGATTAGGGGAATGGAGCTGGATAAGAGGTCAGGAGTGGTCTCAAGCACAAAAGGAGCTTGCACCCAAGATTTGCTCCTATTAAAATAAACTTTTTGTTTAAACAGATGGACCAAACACATGTAAACAAGTTGTTTAAACTTTTACTAAATTCCCAAGGAGTGCCTTTCAAAATTAGCATGGGTTGCCAAATTTGGTGTTTAATTACAGAGTTCAAGAAAAGTTTAAAGAACGGAACTGTGTGAATCTTGGGGAGATGGGGTGTTGACAGGCCACAGGTGTGATAGGTTGTTTGTGGTACCATGATGGGTCCCTAATGGCCCATGTCACTGTTGTTCAGGCTGTCTCCTATCTGTTTTTTCCTCCTGTACAATTCCTTCCCTAAAGGCAAGGACTACCGTGTATTCTCATCTGTGCTTGTTTTCCTGGAAGGCTGCCTGGTGCATAGTACCCGGGATATGGTAGAGGTAAAAGAAGGAGGTGCCAGGTATTGGACTTTGTTAAATATGTCCCCAATTATTACTTCTCCTAGGATGTTACCAGTGCAAATTGGTGTTCTGTCATGACTTAAGAGTATTTTTTTTTTATTTGTTTTCTTCATGTCAAACAATCCAGTAAGCCTTTTTTAGTCTTGTCTCCATTCTGAGTGGGACACTGGGATCGGGTGCTGAAACATGGTGTGTCTGTTACCACCAACTGTATGGTTACCTGACAGAATGATGGCTCTTTTTCTGCCACCTGGACTGATGCCTGATGGAGCCCTGTTGCCCACTTGAACTGGATTTTGCACAGACTTGTAAGTGGGTCCTGACATTTCATGTGGCCTTTGGTTTTCTTAGATGCCCCTGGGGTGGGTGATGTCTAGACCATTCTAACAGACGTGTTTTTTTTCTTTTTTCTTTTGTTTTGTTTGGCTTGAATTAATACCAACTGCCTGCCTCTCCTGAAGTTTTGCCCACATGTATCACATGGCAAATTTAAGGCTAGGTGCAGATTAGAACCAGTAATTAATTTGAGAAACTTCTGTCTCTGAAAAACATTCCTCCTGTAGAAGTATGCATTAAACATTTCAATAGAGATTTTTATATAGCGAAACCAGTCCTCACACTTTAGAAAGAATTATTACCACTTTTGAAATGTCTGGTTAGTCCTTAGGGACTTACTTATTTTTTATTCGAGATGATTAAAAATGCCTTTTGGCAGAATTGGCCTCTCTTAATTTTTTGAATAAGGAAAGCGTAAATGAGTTTAACATTTTTGAAGCAAAAGCAAAAAAATTGTGCGGTGCTGATGATTTTAGAGAAGTCATTCTGGGAAACAGGTTTTGAGTTTTTTTGAGAGTGGCATTCCCCTTCAATTTGGGTGAAGTTATTCCTAGTAACGTTTTATAAAATCATTTTCTTTTCAGGGTATGTTTTATTTCCTCTCCATCCCTTTCAGGAAAGAGAAAGTGTTTTATTAGATATTTTTGTTTCAGTCCTTGTTTCCATTATTTTTGCCAAAATTCATGGGAGTTCACTTTCCGTTTAAATGCCTGAAATATTCCTTGAAGAATCTGCATTTTGGGACAGCTAGAAAAATGCTATGTCAATCGGTTTAGGAATTCAAAAACAGTTGTTCCTTTGGTCATCGTAACCCCCAGCTTTTTACTTCACTTAAAATCTTGGAGACAAATAATTCGAAGTGTGATGGGCTAGGTGGGTGGTGCGGAGAGGGTGGTTTAAGTAGGAAGTTTAAAGTTAATTTTTGTTTGCTAGTTGTATGATAAAGCATGTCTTAGTTTCCAAGTAAAGAGAGAAAGTAAGCTTTATTCGTTTCAAGGAGAAATGGGTGGTGGATTTCTTATTAGAAAACAATAACATGTTCATAAAGAAATTGTATGCCCTTGTCAAATAGTCTTGACTAAAAGATTTGGTGAAAATAATATTTTCCAGTTTATGACTAGACTTTCTATATAAATGTGTTAGTCCTGGGAATTGATATGAGATGTTTCAGTTCTAATGCTATTTTGAGTTTCTACGAAGTGTGCTTTGCTTTGTTTGAAGTCAAATGTGCTTGCTTTAATTTACTGTTCCATGTTTGTGGGTAGCACCCATGTGTATTTATGCCCTTACACAGAACAGAGACCATGTGAAACAAACCTTTTTTTTACTTTGGAATCAGACGTATCTGTTTCTTCATTTGCAGGTTGGGTTGATGGGATGGGATTTAGTTTTTGTCCATGCAGAAGTCTACAGACAGAATGAAGCAGATGTGCAGTCCTTGGTCCACCCATATTCATTGTGGTGAAGCAGAGAACCCTTTCTGGCTAATCTGTGTGGGCTGCTTTCTAACTTTTGTGATGGAAAAATTTTAAAATATTGATTAGAAATAGGCAAGTGTCTGAGCTCCATGAAGACTCTGGTGCTCCTAACTATGAGACCTGTTTGTTTTGGCTGGCCTCTATGGCCAGACTTACATATTTATGTAGAAAGCTCACATTTCACTTTAACATGGAATTTTACACATATGAATGATGAACTGAACAGAATGCAAGGTTGTGTTGGTGTTTTCGTTGTCATTTCCTGGCATCATCTGAAATGTGAGAAAAACTAGAGTAGACAAATTTCCCCATGGTCAACCCCTCCCCCCTTCTTGGCCATTCCAGTTTAGAAACAGCCGGATTCCCTGATAATGCTATGGAGATGGCGCTGAGCAGCTGCCCCATTTGCTATGCAAGAGAGTTAATAAAAATTTTCATTGCTAGAGGAAAGCTTATATACAGTAGTCTGTTTGTCCCATATTTCAGCCACCTGAGTCACAGCCAAAGAAGCAATTGTCTACTGCATATTTCAAACAGATGCTGAGGGTAGGAAGGGTGACTAGAATTCACAGCAATAAAATCCTTCTCTTGAAATTCCCTTGAAGGAAGTGAACTCATAAAATTTTTGCTGTCAAGTTATTTGTCCAGTCCTTTGAAGTATTTAACATTAATTTAGCCTACAAATCATTGGCACCACAGTTTTTCACTGACATATCAGAGCCTGTTAAAGACATACCCTGAATTTATCTAGAAAAATAGAAATTCTGAAAGTAAATCTGCTAATTTAACTGTGATTGTGTACCTTATTTTCACCTAAACACCTACAAATGTGATGTTTAGGTACCATCACATTTCTGTGACTCAGAAACCACTTTTTTTGAGTTTATATTTGTACAAATGATTGCAGTACACACATATTAGATGGAACACCTGCTTGCTTTTCCCAGTTTTTTTTTTTTTCCTGTTGCATTGATACATCCTGTCACGGGGAAAGACATACTAATGGTACTTGGAGGAATTATTCTGAAGTAACTGGAGTTATAAACTCTATTAGGAAGATTTTATGAAGTGTGAAAAATAAAAATGGAGAGATTTACTTTAAGTATCTTGTGACCAAAATATATGTAGATGGTAGACAGGGCATCATCCCTTACAAGTGAGTTGAATGTTTCTCCCAGCTGCTTTCGGGTTTTTCCCCCATCTATTTGTGGATATAATGAATAACATTAAAAATTGCTTATTTCCTCATTTTTCCAAAATAGCAGAAAGCTGTCTCTCTACCCCCTTCTTTGTAGTTCCTTTCGATTTGAAATCTTTGAAGTATCTTCCTTCCTAAATAGCTCACAAGAGAACTGAGAGAAGAAGGAATGTAGAAACTAGTAAGTTAAATCAAGCTTGCAAGTGTTCAAAATGTGTGGCCCTTTCATTTTTACCTTCCAGTTTCATGACTTTGCTGAGTGTCCTAACTAAAATAATTCTTAAATACACACTTACATACACAGCCATTCCAACATCTCATTTGATAGTTTCCCATTACATATAATTAGCTGGAATTCCCCTGAGTTAGTTTTTAATTTGTTTCTTGCCACTGAAAGAAAGTTCCAACAAGGAAAGACCTTATCTATCATGTTCTCCCCTTTATCCCAGTTACCTGGCATATAGTAAGAACTCAATAAGTAAAGAATTAGAGTAGACAAGTATTCCCAAAATCTCAGCCATTTTAATGATGTAAGTCTTATGGGACTGGCTCCCTCTTCAGAGAGACTGGAACTTTTCAGTGGATCTTATTGATAATGCTTGTTTCGGAAGAGATATAAAAACAAAGACTGTGGGAAGCGATAGTGAATCAGAATTCCAGGCTAGTATTTAGTTACATTTGTCCTAGTATTTTGGCCAGGTTTCAGTTAGCTAAGTATCTCTTATACCCTATAATTTACTCTATAGTTTCAGCTTTTCAAATAATGGCTTGCTAATGGTAAATGTTGTTTAACTTTCTAATTCAGGAGAGCTACCTGTTCAGCAGAATTTTAAAAATTGCAAGTGATGATTGAAACCAGGTTAAAAAGCACTTAAGGTACATTTGGCTGTATGTTTGGCGTCTGCTAGGATCAGCCTGTGGCTATCATTATTCTTTTTGAATTTGAACATAAACTGTAGGAAGGGATTATTTTTATTTGACCCAGAACTAAAACTTAGCTTTATTAAGCCAACTTTTCCCTTTTATGGTAAGCAGTGCATCATTCTTTTAGCTTCTTCATCTGAAATGTTGACTCAGTTTCTCTCTAGTATCCTCAACGTACAGGTGCTCATAGCTATTTATATTTATCTATTTATTATGAAGTCACTGATCACCTCATTTCCTCTAAGGATAACTCTACTGTTAAATCGCACTGAAATTATCATAAATGCCAAACAAATCTGTTTCAAGCTGTCTTATTTATTTGCACTTATCAAAAACTTGATTATTTTCCTTAAAGTGCAGCTCTCATCACTTGATGATCTTGCTTCCTGTTTCCTACTGAATTGACTATAAATTTCATGGTGTGGTGGGCAGAGCATCTTGTGAATTACAGGTGGCCACCTATGCTTTTCTTTTCCTTTTATCAAGAGGTGGAACCTGCGTCTGTTTTCACATCTACTCTGGGCAACAGAATGCAGAAGTGATATTGTGCCCTGACAGTTGTGGTGGCTTTTTCTTTGTTCTTGAGGACTGTGTTTGCCACTGTTGTGTAAGAAATCTCAAGCTGGGTGATCAAGTAAGAGACTATGTGGAAAGAGAGAAGACAAAAGTAGGAGAGAGAGACAAATGGAAAACAAGCAAGATAACCACATCATGGAGGCTCAGAAAAGCTCCTGGCTGAATGTGGTTGCATAAGTGACCCCTTCCCCAACCAAAGAAAAATCACCCAGCGGAGCCCAGCCAACCCTCTGAATTTTAAGAAAAAGCAAATTATTATAAGCTTCCTGCATTTTTAGGTGGTCTGTTACAAAAGAATAGATAACCAAGCAAGCCATGTTCAATTTACCTTTCCATCCTTAACTCTGTGTTTTCTTAGACCTTTCAAAAAATGTCAGCCAGATTTGACTCAGAATCCTCCCAGAATGACCAGTGCTTCCCTTTGCTAATGCTGCACATTTTTATACCTTGTTCTGCTATCTTCCTTAATGACAGTCACCTCCCATTTCCCCAAGACCCTCAGGACACCATGACCTCTGACCCTTCTTAGATTTGAATTACAGAAGTAGTTCAAGCTACATGGACATGATAGGAGCATCAGGCTGTGGTTAACTGCAGCCTTCGCACTTTAACAATACTGTGCTCAGTAATTGACCATTTATATGACAGTGGTCTCTTAACATCATACTGACCATTGCTGTCATAGTAGTTTTTGTTTGTATAACAGGTGTACTCTGTGATGTTGGTGCAGATCATCTAACAACCCATTTCCCAGAACACATCCCCACAGTTCAGTGACAAAGACACACAACTCTTTTTTGAGCAAGTAACACTCTCTATGTGGATGTTCATTTCCACAACTAACATTGTCTGGCTGATTTTCCTGTCTCATTCAGCCTTTGATACTCTAGAACAGACCTGGCCAATAGAATATTGTGTGATGGAAGACAGATTAACATAGTTCAGGTTAATGCAGCTCTCCCTGGAGCTGGCCAGTAGCTAGTGAGGTACTGAGCATTTGAGGTATAGTGAATGCAACTGAGGAACTGGTTTTTAAGTATTATTTAAGTATAATTAATTTAAATTTCATAGTGGTAGTTGCTATCACTTTGGGTTGTATAATTCTGGAATTCTCTGGAACAGAAATACAAATAGCTATATATAGTATTTTCACTTAGTATTGATAAAAGTTTAGTACTCAGTTTTCACAAGATTATCTAAAAATTGAGATTCAGGAGCAGCTTTTAAGACAACAGACTCAAATGACCCCATGGCAGAAGTTCCCCCAGTTTCTGACCTCCTTTGTCTTCCCTTAAAGTTTAATCGGTGTTTAAAATCGTCACCTCTACCTAGATCTGGTGCCAGGCCTGCTTTCCTTTTCAGAATGTAAATCATTGCTGCTTCTAATGCTCAAGCATAGGCCAAGCCTGGTGTGGTGTTGTAATTTTTTACAAAACTCCAATAAGCCCAAAGGGAGGGGGAAGTACCGATGCAGCAGTGTCAATTGAAAACCAGCCGGGTGGCAAGCGCAGTGCAGTGTAGAGAGTAGAGCCGCCTTCGGCCCTTTGGATGATTGTGGACACAGTAGAGATATTGTGAAATTACCTTTTTTATTGGTTCTTGAGCCTTCTGCAGTAAATGCCTCTTCTTGAGGGAAGTGAAGAGAATCCTTGTGTTCAGCTTGAACTTAGGATGTGTGCATGATAGTTCCACACTCAATCTATAATTTAGCAGAATTGGAACTTGAGGGTTTCTTATACTTGGGCTAATTTCCCTTGTGAGCATAATTATGTTAATCAGGGCTTCTTTCCTCTTGGTGATATTTACTGTCATCTTACAAGTCAGTGGGTAAGATGTGTCCATGTTGTTGCCTTATGACGTAATGCTACCAGTAAACCTATCCTGTGGATCTTGCTGAAACTTGGTTTTGTGTTTTCCTCTCTTGCCAGGTAGGAAGAGGCATATTAGTAAAGCCTTACTAAGTTTTATAAACTGGAAGTTGAAATATCATGCCAAAGTCTGCCAAAGGGCACTTGGTCTGCTGTCCATCTCTGTGTCTCCAGGAAAGGCTGTTTATGATCAAGAGAATGGGTTGCCTCTGTAAAAAGCCCTGCCAGAACAGCCTTCCTGGCCTCTCTTGGTATAGTCTGTCTGGTCAGGAATTCCCTCCCACGTCTCACTGAATCCACTTGCTCACTCTTCCTCCTGCCACAATTTACGACAATTTCCTCCGTCCTCTCTGGTCTTAGAAAATAACTTGTTGGCATCTCCTTTGCAATAACCCATCGTATACTTGAAGGCAGTTATTAAGTCAGCCCTTAGCCTTCTCCTTTGTAGGCTAAACCACCATAACCCTTTTAACCCTCCCTCAGAGGTCCATTTCCCATTGTCTTAATCATTTTGCCTGCCCTTCTCTGGATGCTCTCCAACCTTTTACAGTTTTCTGAAAACATGGGATGAGAAAGGAGATCCTTTATGCACTCCTAGGTTTCTGATGATTTTGAAGTCTTCAGCAGGGGTTTCCTTTTAATTTCAAGGTAGTTTTTGAGTATTTCTTTCCGCATTCAAGCCAAACATTCCCACCTTAATGAAATTGGATTCATGATCAGTATTCACATTTTGGGGATTGAGCTATGGGGGTCTGTGTGCTGAAAAACCCCAGGATCAAATGACTTCATCTTTCAGTCTGTGATAATCTGTATTTTACTTTGAGCTCTGTTTAGATTTATCTTTCCTGTGTTATTTGTGTCGGGGCTTTCTCTCAAATATCTTTTGCTGTATGTGAAAAGGTCTGGCCCAGACTATGCTCTGGCACAGTGGAAAGGTGCGCTAAAAGTGTGCGCTTTTATTGTGGAGCTTGCCTTGGCCTCACTCTCTCTGCCCAAGCTGTGCCTGTATCTCCACATCTTAACAGGAGTGGCTCAGAGGGAAGAGTTTGGAGCCTCTTGACTTTGTCTGAGGTTTTTCCCTGAACATTTCATCTTATATTGCCTATTTTTATTTCTTCTAACAAACTCAGACTCTCCATTCACCATCTTTATTTTTTCAATCTACTATGTGATTCTTTTGTTTCCCATTTGAGATTGGAAGCTTCCTGTGGGCTTGAAGCTTGACTAGGTCCTTTAGCTACCCCAGCATCACTAGCATGTAATTAACCATGGTCTCTTGATGGGAGGTGGGAAGGAAGGAAGCACTTGGTATCAGAAGGCTGATGTTCTTGACCTAATCATGCCACTAGTTCACTGGAGAACACTGGGCAGTGCCCCTAATGCCACTGGCGTCATTTTCCGCTTGTCTTTAATGAATAGATTAAGCGATAAGTTCTAAATGTTCCAAAAACTAAAATGTGGCTCTCATAGAGGAAGTGAGTGTCATAGTGGTCACTGGAGACTGGGAATGGCAGTGCGAGGGGGACAGAAGGAATTTCGATAAGGGACACTAAAACATGGTTAGAAAGGAGGAGTTAGTCCTGGTTTCTATAACACAGTAAGGTATTGTTTCATTTTGTTTTGTTACTAGAGATTGAACCCAGGGTGAGCTGCATCCCTAGTTCATTTTGAAATTATTATTATTATTTTTTGAGACTGTGTCTTACTTGATTGTCAGGTTGACTAGACTGGACTCCAGCTTGCCATCCTCCTGCTTCACTCTCCCAGAATGCTGGAATTACAGGCCTGCACCACCATGCCTTGCTAAGTAGAATAACTATAACCTTCCACAATTTATGATGCATTTTAGAATAGCTAGAAAATTATGAAGTTTCGTAGCACATAGAAATGATTAATGTTGGATGAGATGGAAGTGCGTATAGCCCTGATTTGACCACTATACATTGTGCACATGTATCCAGTTATTGTGCTCCACCCTGTAAATAAATATAAGTATTACTTATAATTTTTTTCCACACTTGATCTTAGCCAAAAGGCCGAGAAGTGATACTTATAATTTTTTTATAAAGTTCTATAAGTCTCTTCAGTTCTGCCCCTTAAAGCTATCTATTCAAATTTAATGATCTCAATTCTGTATCTTTTGGGGGATGCAGGTGAGTGGCAGCATTTCCATTTGTACCTAAGAGTCATCCATTTTCAACCTGCCTAATGTTTTGGTACTATTTTTGTTCCTTGGCCCAGAATACTATTATCGAAAAGCTTTTCAGCATTAGAGAGCATGCAAGATTGTCCTTTCTGGGTTCTGCTCTTTTCCAGCCCTAGTCTTTTCTCAACCTTCTTCTCAGCTATCTCTTCAGCCGTGTGTCCCAGCTTTCAAGAAACATGTAGTAAAATCTGTGCTTGCCGCTTCCACCTTTGTGCTTCGAGGTCTATAGCCCAGGATAGATCCTGACATGAAGCCACTTGCTGCAGTAACTGCAGATAGTGTCCTCAGCACTGGAGGATCGGGGTCATCATTCCACCTATGCTTTTCCTGTACTGCTTGGCAGTAGCTGATGTCTCTCTGCCTCGACCTCCCTCTAGTTGCAGTATTGAGAACTGAACCCAGGACCTTTGAACTGGGCTACATCCCCTGCCCTGTTGTTTTCGTATTTTGGAGCAGTTTCTCACTAAGTTGTTAAGTTTCTCAGGATAAGCTGGAATTTGTGATTCTTTTACCTCAGCCTTCTAGACTCCTGGGATGATGATGATGATGATGATGATGATGATGATGATGATTTGTAGTGGGACTCAAACTCTGGACCTTGCACTTCCAGGTGCTTGTACCACGGAGTTATATCCCCAGCAGACTGCTGGGATTATAAACATTATAGGCAGGCATCACCATAGCCAGCTAGTCTTTCTCTTTATAAGGCTTTGAAACTGAGTTGTCCCCCATCAACTCTTGAGTTATCGATAGGAAAAACTCAACAATCCTTGGGCTTGTCCTTCTTTTCTGCCTTGATGGGCCAGTGTCTCATCCTGGCCCTATGCAGAGGGCAAGCAAACCCAGTGCAACTGTGCAGAACTTGAGCAGCCCAGGAAGATCATCAGCTTCTTTTCCTTTCCTGTGGGTTTGCTCTTCGTGGACGTATCAGCCCCACATCAGAAAGCTACCCATTTTCATAAATTTAGGTTGTCACACTTGCTCTCAGACACTAAAGTCAAATGACTTTGATGGTGTTAGGTGGCTAGTTGTGTGTAGCTTTTACTTATCACAGGAAAGCATGCCCCTTTCCCCTTTGCCTTCTGCCATGTGTGACAGGATCCAATTCCTACAGCCCCCTGAACCCTCCTGGTCTCTGCCACTTCATGACTGCACATCCTGGCCGCCTTCCCCCTAAACACCATTCTCTGTGCTTTTTTCCGCCTGGAGCCCCAGTACTGCTTATCCATGGTGCTTGTCCAGGGGAGGCTTGAGGTGCCTCCACCTGTCTGTGTTCGGTGCTGGATGCCGATTCAGTGCTGAGTGTGTGAAGAGATGTAGGAAGAAGGAAGTAAAAGAGGACCTGGAGAAGGAAAAAGGAAGGAATTTGTTCCACATTTTTTGAAATCGGTTTCCTTTTTCTCTCCAAGATCACTCCATCAGTCAGCAATTCTCTTGACTGTTCTGCCAGTTAAGTTCAGCTCTGGGCTGTGTACCCAACACCTGAGAGATTGAGAAATGCCCACTGAGTCTTGTTTCCCTCACCAAAGTTCATGGACAATGTATTTTTATTTAGCAAATATGGGCTTGTTCCTATTGACTGTCCACAGGCACTGCGGAAAAGCATCCCTTTGCTTCACGGTAACCCATACTGTGGGGCTGTCTTGCCTCTTCCACTTGTGGTTCATGCCTGGAGTTTGTACTGATGTCAAGAAAGAATGTGTGTATGGAGTCAGGCAGGAGGTATGCAGCATCCTGAGCCTAGTCATAGTGTTCTGCACTAGAGGTGAATAGACCAAGTCTTTGAACTGAGAATGTGGTTGTTAGAGTGGAACTGAGAATAAAGATGCCAAAGTCTTTTCTATAGCACAGGTCTGCTGAGTGAAACCTGAGATGGCAGATGGCACACATGATTTCTTTCCATGCTGTTAGCACAGCTAGTTAACGCATAGATCTGCTAGTGGTGATCTGTCCAGAATGGTTGTTACTGGTCCTGTGTGGCACTGAGTGTGTGAAACATGGCTAGCTGAGATGTTTGTAAGTGGAAAATACACTATACTTTTTTTGGGCAGTATTAGAGCTGGAACCCAGGACCTTACGCATGCTAGGCAGATGCTGTCCCGCTAAGCTAAGCCCCTAGTCCCACAGTGGATTTTAAACATCTGGTAGATACAGTGTTTTTAAAAATGCAGAAATAAACTATAAATGGTAGCATACACTTTTAATCTCAGTCCTCTGGGAGTTTGAGGCAGGAACATCACAAATTCAAACCCAGTCTAGGCAACTCAGTGACTTAGTGGGAGCCTTAAAAGGGTTGGGGATGCAGCTCAGTGTGAAAGACCCAGTTTCAATCCCCAGTACTGCCAACAATAACAACAAAAAAGGCAAAATATCTCACTGACGGTTTTATGTCACCACTACATATTGTACACCACTACACATTGTAGTAGTTGTGTTTTAGAGTTACTAGGTTAAAGAAACATTTAACATTAATTTTACCTGTTTTTTTTTCATTTTACTGTTTATACATAGGGTTACTTAGAAAATGAGAAGTGCACTGGCTCATACTGCATTTGTGTTTGCACTACAGGGATGACTATGAAGTTGTGTTTCAGATGAACCCAAGCACTGCTTGGTTTATGTGGACCTTCCTTCTTTCCTTCCTATTTTTTTTTTTTACAGTGAATTAATTTAAGATCATGTCAGGGTAAGGACATATACTTAAGACTGGCATAGACCTGAGTTCCAATCCCACCTCTACTGGTGGCCTGGGTTCCATCTTGAAGTCTGAACCTTGAAATCTTCCTCTGCATCAAAGTCATGATGCCTGACCTCACCATGGGGAACCTTGATGAAACACAGTGATTTTCTGGTAATACAATGAGACATTTTGCTATTGTGATAAAATAATTATATTTTACCCCAATTAACAAATTTTAAAATACTATCTTGAAATTTTATTGCAATGTAAAAAAGCAAACAACCTACCCCTTGGCTCCTGTTACAACACGTCTGCCAGCTGCTAGTCATGGAATTACAATCAGTAATGTTCCCTGAGAGCTTCATGCCCGGCAGTTTGCTTTCTAGGAATTGCCTCATTTGATCTTCACAACAACCCCAAATGGAAAAGCCTGTACTTATTTTCATTTAGTAGTTGCAGCATCTGAGACCCAGAGAAGTTAGGTGGCTTGATGAGGGTCACACAGCAAGTAGGTGGTCACTGGGCATTGAGCCTAGACACCACATTCTGTGCCTCCACCCAATATTGGTCACCAATGAGTAGAGGACAGAACAATAGATGCAATGATAAGTGAATAATGACAGGAAATGTGATTTTTGTGAACTTCTGTTCCTGTGACTTTATAGTGTATACCTAAAGTATTTCCCCTTCAGATGTTTATCTTAATTTGTGTAGTGCATTGAAATATAACCTGGTCATAGAGTTTTCATCACAGAATACATTGATCTCCAGGCACCCGCAGGTTTGAGAAATTCCAAAATAGGGAAGGAGTACATCTTAGTGACCATAAACTTAATCGTGACATGGTGACCATAGTTAATAATAATATACCAAATATTTCAAAATTGTTATAAGAGTATTTTTTATGTGTTCTTACCCCAAGAAAAGGATAAGTAGGTGAGGTGATTGATATATTAGTTCGATACAATTTTTAACAGTTTTATACATCAAAGCATTACATTATATCCCATGAACATACAATTATTACTTGTCAATTTAAAAAAGAATACAAGGAAAGAAAACGGAATTTCCCAGATAGATTTCTATGGGAAGTAAAATGTGTTACACAATATCTAGACCACAGTAAATCTTCTGTTCTTGAGAGCGAGGTCTCACTTCTACATAGTCAAATGGTACCAAGGACTCCACATCCTATATGGATAGAGTAAGGGTTCAATAAATGTTATTTATTAATGTTTATTGCAGTGCTTCTGAAAACACACCTTTAAAAAGCAAAGCATGCAGTATTTAACATTTACTGTCATTTGCGCCATTAGATTGTCCAGCTTGTGACGTGAGTATGCTATCTCATCATGTATCATTGTTTCTTAGAAAATTACCTTTGATCAGAGTTGAGCTCTGAATGGATTAGCCTTTGTTGGGCTGGAATCCACCTCTTTACCTCTGTGGGACACACCTACATCCCGGCAGGTCGGACAGGGCAGGTCGGTGATGTGTATCTTTCTTTCGGTGTGTTCCATGTTTAACCAGGAGGATTAGAAGACATTGATGTAGTATTTTCCTTCCAAGTAAGGCACAAATGGTGCTTCCAAGGTAAGGGTGGCAGGCTGTGGTCAAAGTTCAAAGCCATCAGATCTTTTAGGAAGTTGAAATGTGTTTATGTATTTTGAAAGGGGCTGGAATCAAGAGGAAGAAATATCTGCAGGCCTGGAAAAGTCCCTGAAGAATATTTAATTCACCAATAAAGGTCTAGATGGGTAAGAGCTGAAATAAAATGTTGCTGCTATGGAGGTCTAACTTTTAGCCTCTCCCTCCCCATCCTGGGGTCACATCTGCTGATCTGAGCTCTACTTCTGAGACACTGCAGGAGGTGGAGGAATGTGGTCAGGAGACACAGGTGGGAGGTGCCTCCTGCAGGGACGCTATATCTCCAGGTGTGCCTCTGTGCCTTTAACTGGTTGTTCAGCAGAAAGCAGGATGTGCTTATCTGTACAGCCACAGCAGTTGTAAATACACAGTCACAAAGTTCAGCTTTCTGGTTTTAGATGGGCCAGCGGGGGGATGGGGAAGCTGGCAACTTGGGAATGTCTCTCCTTGTGGGGAGGAGGATGGAGAACTTGCAGAGGACTTGCTGGGTTCTTTGATGGAGACCCTGTGAACAGGAAAAAAGGAAAGAGGGAAACTCTCATACCTCCTCCTACTTTGTTGTTGCAGATGGTTAAACTGAGGCCAAGTGAACAGGAATATCAGTTTGAATAAGAGAAACTGCTAACCTTTGTCATATCAAAGGCACCTAGAGCTGTCACAAATGTTTCTGTGCTTTTTCTCATTTAATAGTCTTCACAGGTCTTTAAAGTGGGTATTATTACCCTTACACTCGTTTTCTCATAGGAGGAAACAGTGTCTGAGAATTAATTTCTCTAGGTCAGAGGACCAGAAAACTCCACAGCTAGTGTACAGGAGCCAGTTTGCTTGTCAGCCACTGCCATATCCTGCTCACACTGTGGCCTCCCTCACCAGGCTGTCTCAGGCCAAGCTCAGCCTGGCTCTTAGGGACCTGGTCACATGCTGTGTAAGATTTTAGCTAGGCTGTGTGCCTCATGTCTGTAATCCTAGCCACTCTGGGTGGCTGAGAAAGGAGGATCACAAATTTGAACACAGCCTAGACAACAAACTTAACAGTGTTGTGGGGCTGGGGGTTTAGTTCAGTGGCGTAAGTGCCTGCTTGGCAAATGAGAAGTCGTGAGTTTGATCCCCAGCACCAAAAAAACAAAACAAAACAAAAAAAAACAATGTTGTGAGACTGTCTCATAGTAACAAAAAATTTTTAAAGGACTGAGATTGTACCTCATTGAGAACACCCTAGATTCAGTCCCCTGTACTGCAAGAAAAAGAAAAAAAAGTTTTTACACATTGGCATTAATTGTTCATTATTGTATAACAAATCACCAGAAGTTCAGTAGCTTAAAAAATAAGTATTTCTGACCTCAGTTGCTGAGGAGGGCAGACATGACTTCTCTGGGTTTCTTGGTGCTTTCTCACATGTATGTGAACAAGGTGTCAGCCAAGATTTCGAGCTTTCCTGAGGTTTAGGGTTCTTTTCTACACTTTTGGTTGTTGGCCAGCTTTACCTTATTGCAACTGAAGAATCCAGCTTTTGAGCTTGTAGAGACCACTCTCTGTTCTTGGCCACAAGATGCTTGCCACAGCATGGCTATACATTTCTTCAAGGCCACAGAAAAAATCCCTCTGTCCTCATTTAGAGCCCCAGTTCTTCCATTCAGTGTCTTACTTAGTGAACTAAGCTAGATCCACCACAGAAAATCTCAATGTAGAGTCAACAAGTCAGGAGCTTTAATTACTCTGCCGAAATTCCACATACTAAAATCAGTGGAATGATAGTCCACCATATTTACAGGCCCTGCCTACACTGGAGGGGAGGCTAAATTCAAGGTGTAAATCATAAAGGGTCCTTACTATTCTGTTTGCCTCAGTCTCCATACTTTATGATTTGCTTTTCATTGTTGGAGAGGAGAAGAGAGGAGAGGAGAGGGAATTAGATGAACTGTAGAACTGCAGTATTGTGAGAGTGTGGGCAGAATGAGAGACAGAAAGAAGAGAAACAGTCTCATAGAATTCATGAACCCTTCAGCCCTCTTTGTAGAGCTTGCCTCTGATTTTTCACCTCTGGACTCTGAAAGAGGTTGTCTATCATCTCTGTGCCTCGGTTTCTTCATCAATAAACTATAGATAATGAAACTTGTAGCATTTTGTGCTAATGAATGAAATAGCATAAAATAGAAGTTAGCATATAGTAGGACTTATCAGATGTTACCTGTTAATATACTTGAGTCTCTAGTTTGAAGGGTATAAGGAGACAAGGATGTGTAGAGAATTTATTTTTGTAATGTTGCTGGAAACATGTGCCTCTGAGGTAGTGTCTAAGGAAGGTCACATTGTTAGGGTGAATGCAATAGACCAAAACTTTTAGAAAACTGCAAGTCAGAGTTCTGTAGCCAGAAGAATCTGCAGGAAAGTTTAGGAGTATTTCCAAGCATTGAGTTTGTGGAGAAGAACCCTGAACTTCTGGGAAGATCACAGATGCCTTGATTGTGTGAGATGCTAAGCAGAAATCCAGCGAACCCATCAATTGTGGAATGGGTTTAAAAAAAAAGATGTATTTTTATATAATGGAGTACTGCTCAGCCATAAAGAAGGATAAACTTGAGGCTATTATAGGTAAATGGATGCAACTTGAGACCATACTCATAAGTGAAATAAATCAGACATGTGTAAATATTGTATTGTCTCCTTAGTGTAAAAGACTAAATAAGATCCAAAATGTATAATAGATATTGTGAAAGGGAAAGAAACTGCTCAAAAGGAAAGAACAATGGGATAGGGAAAGGAGAAAAGAAAAAAGGGAAAAGATTTTATATATGTAATGTAATCTTATATAACACTATATTATATACAAGATTATATATACATATATATACACACACATATATATTTTTTATATATACATGCATACAAGATACTACTAATCTCTTAGTTCATCAAAAAGAATGGTTTATGCTTTCATTGTTTGATCATTTTTTCATGCCTATATTTTGTAATCTGAACAACTACTTTGAAGATAACAGTATGCAATGTATTAAGCATGGTTAATCTCATCATTTTGTTTTGAAATTCTGTATCATAGTTTTTATTCTTTTTCATTTAAAAGAGAAAAAGAAATACAGGGAGGCCATGCCTGGATTCCACAGAAACTTGAAGATTATAAATATGCACTTTTTAAACTACTAAGCTTTGAATGGACCAGTACTCAGTTCCATCACTTTAAAGTTTCTAGTGTGTAGAATATGGCAGAGGGAAAATGTTGGTCTTGGGGGAGTGGCAGATTATTGAAGGCGCCTACTGGGTTTATATGTATTGGCAGATTTTCTGATCCATATAGACCCAATGAATAATTAAGTCTTTTATTAGCCCTATGCAAGTAAAAAGGGCCCAAAGATTTGAAAAAGAAAGAAAATAAGAAAAGATTTTCTAGACATGCATCCATTGTTAGAAAGAGAACAAAGGAAGTTCATTTTCCAAACTACTGGACTTTATATGTGTAGGTCTTTCAACATAGTACAGAGATGGAGGCCATATCTGTTACCCTCGAAATTGTTTTTCATACCTTCTTCCAAGTGATTGCTTTTACAACTCTCTTCATATAAAAGTGGGAAGGGACAAACTCAGTAGCCTTTGGGTCATTGGACAAGTGGACAAAAATGAGCAGAATTCAGTTTCCGTGTTTTATGTTTCTAGTTTCCACATTCTCCCTCCTCCTTACCTTGTTCTCCTCTTGAACTAGGCAGCCTTCCTAGAATACCATGAGTCCAGTACAAATACTAATAGATGCTAATTTTTGATGAGCTGCATCCTGGGTCTAGAGGAAAGAAGTCAATGAAGTACAGCACTCAATATCCGCCCATAGCATGTATTTTGCAGGAACTTGAGTGTATTGCTTAATCTCTCAAATGCAGTTCTGTCCTGGGTTATCGTTGTCCCATTTTATTGCTGGGGAGACTGAGGTTGGAATAATTGGCCCAGTGTTAAACAGTGTTTAGTGCTAAGTGGAGCTGTAAAGCCAGGAGTGATACATGCTGAAGCCTGTGCATGAAGCAGCAGTGTAGGCAGCTGGCCCATCATCAGTAATTTCAAAACTTGGAGCCCACTCCTGCCTGGCTCTCTGTCATACCTTCCTGCTCTTCCTTCAGTATAACAAACACTTAACAATCTACGGTGGCTGTCAGAAGCTGAACTTAAAAGATGGAAGTAGCTCAACTTCTTTGGGAAGGTTGCATCCTGGGGAACAGGAAGAGAGGAAAAAGAGACCATAACAGAGGACATAAAAACCACCGTGCAAAATCCTCAATATTAAGCTAGAAGAAAACTGTATTACAAGTGATGCTTCTAATCTGCTTGTGGTAAAGATTCATAACTGGAAAATAAGTATGTGATGGTTCTTTGTTGCAGTGTAAACTTCACTCATTAATTTAAATTATAGTGCCTTTTAACAAGATGAGGAAACTATAATAAGTAATGGTTCTTGTAGAGAATGTGAAAAAAATGTTAGAAATCTGTGCTTTGGGAAGCTGGAGAATGTACTTATAGTTAAGGATTAATTTTCACTCACAGAGATCAAAAAGGTCTCGATGAGTAAGATAAGTATCAAGTTTCAGGGTTGTATTTTTTCCCCTCCTGCCAGACTGTCTGAAACTTATCTCAAGTATCATGGTAAAAAGAGAAGTGGCGGGTAGACACAAAAATGTAATAGATATATTTTAGGGATAGAATATGAACTGCCTTTCTAAATGCGTATCAGAAGGAGAATTTATTCTAGTTGAGTAGGTTTAATGATATAATTTTACCATATTAAATCATAATTGCTCTTTAAAAGAAAATAGAGATGCATGCATTTGCGCAACCAGGGCATCCCATCCCACCACATCCGAGTGGCTGGCTCCCTGGTACTTGTGGATTCTACCCTCAGCTCACACCATGCTCAGCTGTGGGATTCCTTTTGAAATTGAGTGGGCAAAGGGGAAAGGAAGGACAATCAGTCTGAGAGAGACTGCGTCAGACAAAGTCCATGGATTTGACAAAACCATTCTCTGCTCATGGACATACAGCACCCCAACTATCCAGAACAAAGCCAAATTCAGTTTAGAATTTAGATGATGAAAGGTGGGTTGTAGTGGCACACACGAGTCATCTCAGCTACCCTGGAGGCTGAGGCAAGGGGATTGCTTTGCCTCAGTTTGAGAGTAGCTGCAAAATAATGAGATTCTGTTAGAGAGAAAGCGCGCTGTATTAATAAGGGGATAAATAATATGCATTGTTATGGAGGTGGTGGTTATTTTCATATATATTGATAGGTGCTATTGTAGTTAAGTAAGTTCCAACTTCATTCTCCCCAACATTACCTAAAGTAGACAGGTGAGGCAGAGAGAGGCAGGAAGGAGGACAAAGAACAATGAGAACAGGCTATTGATTATGTTTGATCAAAATGGAATTGAGTTCAAATAATATGTTTTACTGTAAGAGTATCTGACTATGCATCATGAACTGAATTAGATGGAGGCATGATTATCTATGAATATATCACCTGTTCTTGTGAATACGGACTTGAATATCTGTCTTTTTTTAATAGCACAAAAAATTACTCAGCTTATCCTACTAATAAAAAGCACAAATGTCATGTTTAAAAATATTTTTTTATTATCTCTTAAAAATATACTATTTCTTACCTAAAAAGACTGTACCATGTTTCATTGAGGCTTTTGTAAACTTTTATTTTCTAAGTCAATAATAAAGTAATAATGCAATCAAGCCAATTGATACATAATGGTTTCTCATATGTTTTAAGAGTTATCTCAATTTTGGAGGTGTTATAATAGATTTTAAAAGTACACTTTAAAAATCTATTAAATAATGCATTCAGCTTACTTATAAAGCCTAACATGAACACTTTCTTTCCCAACCGAAATACTGCCCTTTATCCCTAACTTCTTTTTTTTTACAAAGCCTATTTGGTAAGCACTCTTACTTTGAGTTTATTATTGCTTTGATAGAACCTGCGTAACTCTCTTTCTTACTAAATTGTGAACTCCCTGAGGATAAAAGCTGTCTGTTTTCTACTGCTTTATCTTCAGTGGCTGACACAGAACCTTGTCCAATAAATGTTGGGCAACTATTACTAACTATATAGGCAGATTCTGCTTGAGGCATATCCAAATTGTCTTTACCCTTCACCATGTAGTTTAAACGACTTCCTCCAAGATCTCTGATATCCACAACTGGAAATGATCTTTTCACTTTGAATTCCTACTAAAGTTTATCTCTGTTTCCCAAACAGTATGTTTACTGCTTTCTCCTTTGGGGTATAGTTCTTCATGCACATTCTCTTGCATGAGGCTCACAAAAGTGGGGATTTTGCTGCCTTGTAGTTTGGGACCCTCCTGGTGACTGGCATAATAATCAATGAAAACAGTAGATTCACATGTTTGTAGCACTTTATGTATTCTCACTAAACCTTCATAAATTGAGGTCAGTATTGTTACTGTTCCCATTTAGCAGGAAGGATGGCATTCAAATCGATTAGTAAATAAATATCGAAAGAAGACAGTGCTACATTCAGATTATTCTGCCTCAGCACAGTTCAGGTTTTCCTTGTCACTCACGGCCTGTACTTAATCTTATGTGTGTGTTTTTCAGATATAAACAGAAAAATAATTCTTAAAAAACCCAAATAAATGCAGGTTTTTCCTAAAAGTGACCCTGAGAAATTTATTTTAACATTGGACACATGTTTATTTTCTTACATATTATCTGTTTATGTTGTATTTTGCATATTCCCTTATTGATTTATAAAAAGTATTTAGGTACCATAAAAGTTAGGCCTTATTTGAAAATATTTAGTTAGGCTCTGATATGCAAATATTTTCCAACTATTCCAATAATCTTTTGCCTGTTATTTTAGTCACATATAACTTTAGTATAATTTTTTATCAAATACTTCCTTCTGCTTCCTAATTTTTTGTAACTATGTAATGTTTAGAAATGTTTTCCCACTTCTGAGATGACAAGAATAATACCTGTTTTTTTCTGTTTCAAATATTAAAAGAGTAAGTGCCAGTAAGGCTAGAGTCTTAGAAAAACTTCCCTAGCTTGGCACAAGCATTTATTCCTTTGTTGTAGACACATGTTGATGTATCTACTGTTGTAGACAGAATGAATAAAGAGTAGAAAATGTTCTTGGTTTTAAGAGAAGTTATAGTCTGATCAAGAGAAATGAATATCATGTAAGTAATCAAATCACTAGACATGATATGATTAGAGTGGAATTGCTGAGAGCACTGGGAAAGAGTGATGAGGTAGGAATCAGGGAGAGGATACTATGTCCAAGGAGGTGGGATTTCATCTGACAACTATTGGTTGTACTACCAACTGTGTTGCCATACAAGAAAGGGCATTCCTGGGGAGGAAACAACCCTGACCTGGGAAGGGGAGGATGGAGACTGCCAGACTTTGGTTCTGAGGGCAGGTGACATGAGATCAAGGCAGAGAGGAAGGTGGGGGCAGCACCCTGCCTGTAGAAGCTGTGCTATAGAATTGAGCTTTTATTCTAAGTGCAATGGGGAGCATTTGCAATTATGTAACCTGATGTGCGTTTTCAAAAGATCTTTCTGGCAGCTGTGTAGAGAAGAGATTTTGAGGGAAAAGCAGAGAAGCAAAGAAAGGGTTACATAGGAAAAAAATGTGCCACTTGGGAATGTGGTTAGTAGATCTATTGCTAAAATGAGACTTCTACCACTTACGGGACAACACCATTGTGGCTGCTGAGATACCTGGCAATTCAGGCATCTGGGATAAACGGAAGTTCGAGCCTGGAGCAAGAGAGGGATTTCGTGTGGGTACTGCTCCAAGGAAATCCGGGCAAGTGGCACCCTTGCATGCTTAGCCAGCAGTCAGAGCCTACTTGCCAGTGATGGATGGCTTCACATTGTTCAGAGAGAGCTCAGAGGCTGGCAGGCAGATGCTGCAGCCCCTGGGGACAACGAAGGAGTCTCTGGACTTCTCACACACTTTGTCCTTCCCTTAGTATTCTAGCCAGAATATCAACTCTGCATTCTAGCAGTGGTGCTGCACAGAAATCTTGCTATTGTTACACATGCTCTTATTCTCACTCTTCATATTGATATTTTTACACATTTTAAACTCAGAGTGCCTTGAATTTTAAGGAAAACGACACCATTAAAGTAGTTTGTAGGCCATAGTGAAGGATTTTTTTAAGAGTTGAAGGAGTGTGACTCCATGCAGTTTATTATTATAACCCTGTTTCATGAAGATTCACAACCATTTTTTTTTGCCTAGTCAGAGTTTAAGACTGTTGCCTTTGATTTTGCACACATGTCTTCTCCATGATTTCCAAATCTCAGGAGACAGCCCAGATTCCCTTAGAAAACATAAAGGGCAAACCAGCCTCTGCGTGTGTGTGTGTGTGTGTGTGTGCGTGTGTGTTTTTCTCACGTGTTGGTTTTCTGTGACATTCTTGTGAAAAGGACTGGTATTGCTAAGTCATTTTTTAATATAAGGAGGTCCATGTTTGGGCATTGAAATTAATTTCCCTTATCTTGCCATATAAAATAGCCACCCTGGATTCTTTGATTTATTACCTGGAGTGGTTCAGTGGCACTAAAATCAGAGGATGGGAAGACCTTACCTTTACGTGGCATCATTAGTCACAACATTAAAAGCGTCGCCCCGCTGGAGCTGCTTTGCCTTGCTCCCACCATGCCTTGGTGACACCTTGTTTCCTGCCTGTGTGCTCTGGACACTGGACCATCCATGGCTTCTGACATGCATTTTTCATTTCCTAGTAAATTGCTCCAATCATTCTTTCTGTCTTTCCTTCCTAACATCACATAAATGAACTTTAGAAGATGCAAATGTCATTCCTGATTAAAGATAATCAGATGAGAGGAAATATTCTTAAGTCACATCTCCAAAAAAGGACTTGTATATAAAGTACATAAAGAACCCTCAAAACACTAGAGTAACAAACAAACAAAAAGAAAACTCCAACATCCAAGTAAAACGTGAACAAAAGACCTGAACAGAAATCTCAGCAACAAAGATACACCAAAGGCAAGTAAGCATATGAAAAGTTGTTCTACATTATTAGACAGAAGGGAAATGCAAATTAAAACTATGTCGAAGAGGAAACAAAAAATATCCAGGATGAGCTAACATTAAATGCTGATTAAAATAGCTCAAGTAAAAGCCACTGACAATACTGAAAGCAGGAATGGAATGAAAGCTCCTGTATTCCTAGTGGAAATGCAAAATGGAGCAGCCACTTTGGAAAGTACTTGGGCAATTTCTTAAAGAGTTGATGTACAGATACCATACTATCTAGTACTTGTACTCGTGGATATTTGTCCCAGAGAAGGAATACATTCACACAAAAATCTATGTGCAAAAGTTCTTGGAAGCTTTTGTTTGTAGTTGACCCAAGTTGGTAACAGCCCAGACATGCTTCAGTGGGTGAATGGATGAGCAAAGTCTGGCCTCAATGAAAGCAGTAATACTAATCAAGAATTGAAACAGTACTAATACATGAAACAGCTCAGAACAGTCCCAGAGATAGATTGGTAAGTAACAGAAGCTACTCTCAAAAGCTGGCTTACTATGTGACTCCATGTATAAGACATTTGTGAGAAGCCAATACTGTAGTGACAAACTTGAATGGTGATTGCCAGTGATTAAAAGTAGAGAGGAGATTGTGACTGTGATGGGATGGCACAAGGATGTTTGGAAGTGGTGTAACTGTTGGGTGTCCTTATTGTGCTGGTGATTATAGGAACCTATACATGTGATAGAATTCATACACTTTTATCTCCCCCCCCCACCAAAGTCAACTTTAAGTCTGGATTTACACACCTAACATGGAAGGCCCAGCCTATCGGTTGGGATGATTCATCCAGCTCCTTCTCAACATCATGGCCTCTTCAGTGAGATCCTAAACACACATGGTCACTTTTGCATTTTTCCCTGAGCACACTCATTGCTGGCTAATGAGTTGTATCCCTCTTGGCTCAACTCTTGAGATTTTTCTGTGGGTTTGAAGAAGTACCAGCTCTGAACACCCAGCCCTGGGTATTCACACCCAGTCTCAGTGTTCCAGACCTGGAGCCTGGCTGCCATCTGCCATGCAAACCAAGGCATGAGTCTGAGGACAGGCGTTTTGACTGCTCTCTTTCCAGCCATGATCAAAGGCCACAGAAAGCTCAGGAAGAATACCAGTGAGGATAAGGGGTCTGTATGCAAGGGGTGATCAGTCTCTATTTTGTTTTACTTTTTGTATCATTTTTCTGCTGCTTTTGCCTTTAACTTCTTCGGTGAAATTTCTTACCTTTTCATGCCCTTTTAGCGGGGGGATCATTTTTGCTGCTTTTGCAGAAACTACTTGTCAGAAAGCAGTTATCTAAGGTTTTAAGATTAGCATGCAATAATTCCCCCTTATTCTCAAGGGGATACCTTCTGAGACACCCCATGGATGCCTGAAATTACAAATGGTACCAAGCCCTATGTATATTATGTTTTGTTCCATATAGACATTTAATCATTGTTTATAAAGTAGGCATTGTTAGAGATTATAAACAGTAACTATTAGTAAAATAGAATAATTATAACAGTGCAGTGTGAGCAAAGCTATGTGACTGTAATCTCAAAATCTCCTTGTTGTATTTTCACTTAAAGGAAGCATTTACAGCTCTTCGTCAGCATATCTTAAGTTGTTAGCATCACTAATCTTACACATTGGGATCATTAGTAAGTAAAATAAGGGTTTACTAGCACAAGCCCTACAATACAATGGTGGATGATATGACAGCTAAGACAGCTACTAAGTGACTAACAGGCAGATAGCATATAAAGAGTAGATACACTGGACAGAACAGTGATCTGTGCCACAGGAAGGATGAGCAGAATTTGGTGAGGTTTCTGCACACTACTGAGAATGGCACCCAGTTTAAAATTTAGAAATTGTTTTATTCCTGTAACTTTGCATTTTCAGACCATGGTTGACTGTGGGTAACTGACAGAAAAGAAAGTGAAACCTTGCATAAAGACAGACTGTTTTTTTTTTAAAAAAAAAGACTATTTTTTGACTAAAAGTAAAATTATATGGCAAAATCATGACTGTAGAGGAGTTTCCTGATAAAAAGGAATTAGTGGTAAAATTCTTACTATGTTTGTGTGTTTACCAAGTCCATCTTCCAGATTACACTGGACACAGTGGACTTTCTGGAGGGAGAAAATCAGCATTTATATGGTGCTTACAGAGTACCAGTCCCTCTCTTAAGAAGAACTTTGTGTGTTTTAAGTCACTTCTCACAAGTAGTAGTAGTGTTACTATTATTACCATTTCCCAGGTGAGCAAGCTGGTGTAGAGTGGGAGCTCACTTGCCCAAGGCCGTTTGTGGAACTGGGATTCGAAGCCTGGCCTCTGGCTGCCACTTGCAGAGGGCCATACCTGAGTATGGAAAGAATGGAAACGTGCTGAGCTTCTCATTCCTAGGGAGGCATCTTAGAACGCTTCGCGTGGGCTGCCAAATCCAGGATGGGTTGGAGTGCTCTTCTATTCTCTAGCCAAGGACAGTTCCATATCTGTGTCTCAATCATTATTAGAGAAGGTAATTGGAATAATTGGAAAAGGAAGCTCATAATCCAAATGGCCCAGTAAGCAAGCAATAGAAAAATAAATAATTTGGATTGTGCACTACAACTTTCAAAGTGTTTTCTCTTCAGCAGCATTCATTCTCATGACTGCCTTTATTGATGAGGAGAGTGAGGCATGTCAGGGAGCGGTGACCCACCTGTGCTGTGGGGTTCACCACTTTGGTTCACAGTGGACCAGTTTACCCATGCCCTGCCCACCTCCACTGCATTATTAAGAGAAACACTGCCATAAGCTTCAGGCGCAGGCAGCAAGATTTAAACTCTGTCTCTGCATGTGTTAGTTTTTGTTGCTAATTAACAAATTGCTGTAGCCTAGCAGCTTAAATACCTGCTTACTAGCTCTGGCTTCTGTAGGTCAAAGTGCAAGTCGGGTGTGGCTGGGCTTTTTGCTCAGAGGAGCAGAAGGCTATAGCAAAGGGGTCAGCAACACATTCAGGTTGTTGGAAGGATTCAGTTCCTTGTGGATGGAGAGCTATTCAGGCTATTAGCCTGAAGCTGCTCTCAGCTTCTGGAGGCTCCCATCATTCCTCGCCACTTGACCTCCTCCATTGGACGCTAAGAGCGGTGCTTGGAATCTTTCTTGAACATCAAGCCTCTGACTTCCTGGGACTCTGATCTCTAAAAGCCAGTTTTAAAGATTTATGTGATTCTGAAAGGCCCAGTCAGATAAGCTCTCTTTCACTTGGTTGGCTGGTTGGGGACCTTCATTAAAACTACAAATCTTCATCACCTCAACAGTTATGTTGGTATGTGATTGATTCGCAGACAAGCTATGCCTATACCAGATGTAGGAATGGGATCAGGTCGACTGTAGGTTCTGCCTACCATATTGCTTGACCACATTTAAAAAGATAGAGACAGAGACAAGGGCCAACTCCAAGGTATTTATTTTTCTATAGTTATTCCATTTTTGTTTATTTTTGCCAAGAGGGTGCATTTTTTAGTGATTAGGTAATTTGATTAAAAGCATGTTTGTAGTCTGTGTATTTCCCTTTGCCTTAAAAAAATTAGAGAAGGAAATGGATGTAACATGAGCTTAACAACACAGATGTGCATCACCATACAGTATGTGTATTGCTTCTTTCACACTACCATACGCTGTCATTTCTTCTCAATCTCTGTGTGCTGTCTACTAGAACCTTCTCTCTGCTGTTTGGTTGGTTGACACTTTCTCTACTTTAGGACTTTATTGTATGTATCACCTGCTTATAGGAGTATCACCTGCTTATAGGAGAATTACTAGATGGATTTACCTTAGAATAGATTAAACATGAGACACTCAGTTGCTCTTCTTACCATGCTGATGCCTTCTGACTAGCACCTCTTATTTCTGGATGAGTTCATTGCATGTTCTCTACTCTATCTCCTGCTAGCCTGTGGTAACAGGAGAAGGACTGGGCCTGCCTTATTCTCCCTCAGAAGCCCAGTGCCTGGTCCATGATCAGTACCAAAAATACTTCAAAAATGACATGTCCAGTTGATGTATTAGTAGGTATGGGTCTGCTGTGTGGAGACTGGCTAATGTTACTATTTGTTTTGAAAAGTTGCTTGAACAGTAAAACCAAGTTAATCATGAGATCACTGCTCAAGCAGTTGTTTGGAAAGCACTTAAATGACAGTCATAAAGCTTGTGAAAGAGAGAAGACACTCTATAAATGACAGAACCAAAGAGGAACAGTGTCTGTCTTGTCCTGCAAAACACCTGGTACCACCAGGAAGGAGATGAATATTTAAGTCTCAAATTGTGGACTGTCTGGTGTTTGGAGCATGGTTTCTTGACCTGTTGTTAGTGCCCCCACTAAAGTCCTGTTTTACCAGCATCTCTCTGATTTTCTCATAAGCCTTCTACCTTGACCTCCAGGTAACCATGGTAATTGAAAAGTCACTTAGAAGCTGTTCGCTTCACAAGGACTATATGACAATCAACCACTCAGAACCTTGTTTTCTGCCTCTGTAAAATGGATGCGATAATTCCTGCCTTGAAAGGTTATTGGAGATAGAATGGAAATCAGTGCAAATGTGTGACACACACTGAGATGATCAATGCTATTTCCATTATTATTAGGTTGAACTGTTTGAAGTATGGCTCTACTAATAGGACATGGAATTGACATGCTCATCTAACAACCAGTAATTTGGGACATTACTAAAGTTCAAGGTCACTTCTTTATAAATAACTTAATTTGTGGTACTGTGTTATGGTAACAGCCTGGTGGTACATGTGTATAATCCTAGGAGTCAGGGAAATTTGGGCAGAAGGATTGTAATTTGAAGCCCAACTTGGGCAATTTATAAGACCCCCACCTCAAAAAATAAAAGAAGGTTTGGGATATACTCAGTGCCAAGGCTCTGGATTCAGTGCCTAGTACCTACAAAATAAAACAACAACAGGAAAAAACAAACAAACAAGAAAACGTGGGGCTTAGGGTATGGCTCAGTGATAGAGTATGTGCTTCGTACATTTGAGTCCCTGAGTTCAACTTCCAGGACAACCCCCATACCCTCCCAAAAGTTAAGTGTCACTTTGGAACTGTTGCCAGTGATTCTATAGTCTACTTAACTATAAAAAAATCAAATCATTGTATATTAAATACAGACCACCTTATTTCAAATCTTTAAATTGAAATAACATTTCATAGACAACTACACCAAACACAATTTATCTTTTTATTTCTGCTTTATCTTTCATGACTCAGAGTATCTTGAAAGTTTGTAGTGCCGCTGTATTTTTACTGTGAACTTCAGTTAGCATTTCATTATATCTGTTTAGAAGTATTGGTTCATATTCAGTCTGAAACACAACTTCTACCTGTTCTTTTCTCACCCCTATGCCATAAAAAATAGTCTGTTTTGGTAAATCCAGACTGGCACTTGTTCACCTGTGCTGGGGTGTGATGTGAACTGGGCAGGAATGGGACCAGCACAGCAGTATCTGTGCAGCCAGTAGCCATTGACACTGGACCTCCTAGAGCTCACTGCCGTCTGGTACCAAAAGTTGCTCCAAATGGGTCAAATCCTTAGTACATGTCAGAGGAGATCATTGTAGGAAATAACAAGAACAAAATAGATCAGTTAACTTTTCTTCCACTTTTATCTCTCACATTCTAAAAGGACATATTCAGTGAATTTTCAAGGTAAGCTAAATAGTCCTAGGAAATGCAATGTCGGAAAATGGAGGCAACCTCTGTTGTAAATGTTTATTACGGGTATCATTTCTACACAGGGTGCTGCATTCCTATATTTTCTTTTCTTTTGCTTGCCTTTTAATTCACTGAATGTGATTTGGACAAGTCAATTCATTGTATCACAGTGGCATTGGGAGTCCATATTTCTGATTTAATTCCAGCAATGCACACTTAAGAGATGGAGGGCCAGGAGCCTGCTCTGCCCTAATTAGCTAGAAGAGCTTAGGCAATTGACTACAGATCTTGAGGTTTGCCCAATTTCCTCTCCTGTAAAATGGACCGATTCCTTTTTTTTATAGTAAAAGGAAATTTGATGTAGATATGAAAAAATAATTTTTGCAACACCATGCAAGTGCTTTCATTTTTATTTTTACTTTAACCCAGATCAATATGCAAAATTGGGATGCCATTTGCAGAGTTGTTGGCATCAGTTCATCATCTTTCTAGGTGAAGTATGTGAAAGTGATTATAGGTAATAAATATCTTTTTTTTTAACTTATTGCAGAGGCAGTTTTTCCACTGTTAATGAGGGTAATTTGACTTGGTTGAAGGATTGCAGTTCTTAAGAATTAATGCAGTAATCCAATTCAAAGATTTAAAGAGATCTAAGATTTTTCACAGGTCGCATGCTAGTGAATGTGCTCCTATCACATAGCAGCTAATGGACTTGAACGCCAGTCTGTCATTTACTGTTCCCTTACTGCATAGCAGCTTTGCCCTTGGTAGTGAGTATACTTTCCAAGCATTGCAAGTTATTTAGATGTGTGGTATATTTGTAACACTTTGGAGAGATAGTATCCTATTTCCTGTATCCCCTAATTACTATAAAATCTGGGGTTATCTTTGTTAATTACATGTTTGAATCCTAATCTCTGAAGGTCTGAAGAATATCGGGCTCAGAGGAACTGCCTTTCTGCCTTGCTTTGTCAGATGAGGTCCTTTTGTTTTTTTTAAATGTATTTTTAAAAACTAATTCATGTATCATTGTCTTCATATATATAGGTTAATTCACATGAATACAAAGGTTACATACTTCATTTTCATAATTTTCCATTTTTGATAATGATGTATTATTAGCAGCTAACAATATTTTGTAAAGGCTTATTTGTAAAAGATGTTAGAAATGCTCTCATTTCCCAATCCCATTATGTTACCAAATATTAAAAATCCCATTTTGAGGCAATTAGAAGCATGCACGTCTATCCACATGCGTTCTTCAGACAGTGTCACTGTGCTGTGCTCACAGAAACCTTTGTTCCTTAATTAGAAAAAGGACTAGTGCTCATTAATTGTGATTCCAAATGGTGTCTGCTGGAACATTGAGGCAACAATACATTACAAGACGAGATCAGCCTAAATCTAGGCAGCTACATGCAATTTGGAGGATGTGAAAAGACTGATGAATCACTAAGGGTGCCTTGTAGGGCCATCTTGGTGTCCTGAACTGTCCTCGAGGACATGGCTGGCTGTTCATCAATTTTGAAACCAAAGGACTTTCTATACTTCTAGGAGGAGCGTCAGGTGAAGGTACAACTTGTAAAGAAATCTAGAACTTCACTTATGTTGAAAATTCATGATCTTCCAGATCTAGATGCAAGTAGAGGTCATTGAGTAGGTAAATTGTTGGCAAACCTAAAAGAGAGATAGCCCAATGTTTTATAGGCCAAGTTTTACTGCTGACACTGGGCAAGGGAGGAATTGCAACAGTTTTGAAAGCTAAAACTCCCAAACTGAATTGGCAAAGACTTAGGCAGCATCGATTACCAACAAAGAACCCTAATTTCCACAAAAAGAACAGGCATTTCTTCAGCCTGGAATCTTCATGCATCTAGTATTTCTAGAAATAAAATGTGCATAGCAGCCCCTTCTCACTGATTAAGATCGAGGTTCCACAGGCAAAGATGTGAGCAACTTGAATGAAAAAAAATCTTCAGACTGTATTGCGTGGATAATATTTTCCCGTGACGTGGCTGAGCTGGCAAGGTAGCACTGAAATAAAGGGATATGAAGAATAGAATGAAATGTCAGTGTGAAAGGCAAAGATTGGAAAGTAGATCAGTTAATTTGAGCATCAGTTTGCTTCTCTCAAGCAGGGTTTATAGCCCTCAGGTAGCTAAGAACATTGGGGCCATGAGGCCAGTCTGAGCTTCTCTTCCATCACCCTACTCACCACCTCCCTCCTTTCTTGCCTTCTCATTCCATCCCTGCCAAAGGATAAATTGCCCTTATCCTGCTAATGCTAATGGAAGACATTATTAACAAAAGGGAGGCCTTCATAAAGGAAGCAGAGGTCTGGTGAGTGGAGGCATGACACCCTCATGCTGATAGTGGTATATGGGTCAGAAACTGAATATGGAAACAAATAGTACTTCCTTGATGAGATGTCCTGCCATATTAAGGAGACTTGTCTAGCTAGCTTTATATTTTTTTTTCTAAGTCATCTTTTTTTTTTAAATGTTGTATTTCTCAGAGGAAGAAAAATAGATTTTAAAATGTAAAAACCTGTTCTTCAATTGAGTATGCAAAAATCTCATTGCAGTATTTATTCCAAACCTGCTCTCATAATGTTCACTCAAGGAGAAAACAGCAAAAAACAGTTGTTGATGGACTTAGCACAGAACTGGATTAAATAAGCATTAGTCTACTGAAGCTGATTACAGGAATATGAAAATGCAGTATCTTAATGGTACATATTTTTATGTGGCAGCTCAGTTGCCTTTCATTTTGCAGCTAATATGTCTATTCTTATGAGTCATTTACTTCTTTAATTACCTTTTGCAGGCAAGGCACCATGGTATATTAATGTGAATGATTTTTACTGCCAGTTTATCATACAATGCCCCAGAAGTTGAAAGGCGTAATTGACTTGGAAGAACAGCTCATGAAGGAAACAATATTTAGTTGACAGTTTTCCTTGTACTCTCTGTTGACGTTTATGAGTTTACACTATGCTAAAGGAGTAATAAACACAATTTTCTTTCAATAACAGGAAAGGGTAGCTTCTAAAATACATTTGTGGAAAACACATTTGTTCATTTCTTGAATAATATAAAAATAACACATTTCCAGTGATAAGACCTCTCACATTGCCAATTGAATTAAACCTTTGAAGGTGCATTTATAACCTGTCTCGGAGCATTAGGAGATATTAGGATTCATGTGATTGAATCAGTTTAATGAATATTTAAATTATATACAGATTTGAGTAAGGCATATTTAAAGCTAGGTGCTAGGGTGAGATTATTTGGTGGAAACCTCTCAACTTCCTGGCAAAAGGGAAGCAAAAAGGAAGCTTGGGAATTGGGAATTGTCTGGAGGGAGATTTTCCCTCTACAAAAGGAGGGAAAGTCTGTCAGTACATTTTGGGAAAATAAAATAAAGAAAGCACAGTCCATACAACTCCTTATAAGGCCTGGTCTCTGAACAGTTAAAGTAAAGCCCTGGGTGGGTCGCTGCTGCTTTGGAATCTGGAATGGTGCCTGACTTGAACTTGACAAGGGCAGTTTTGCTTTAACCATCAGTTCTGCAGGCCTCTTGACCTGCATCTGGTCCACTGGCTCTGGGCAGGCCCTGGTTTGGGTTAGAGGGAGTTAAACTTTTCACAGTTTTCTGGATTGTTTGCAGTTCAGTCCTGTGCAACATAATGAAAGTTTTCAAGCCATCTGTTGTTAAGCTAGTGGTGAGCAAGGCCAGTATATCCAAACAAAGTTCTGGCCTGCTGTAAACTGAACCTGTCAGTTTAGCATAGCTCCGCTGACCCCTCCAATGAACAGGGCAACCCTTGGTACCAGGCACTCATTGCTGAGAGCTTTCAAGGGGGAACTATTTTGGGTAAAGCGGGTGGGGGCCTGTTTACTTTTCCCTCTATGTTCCTCTTACTGGCTTGGACTAGTTTATACTTAATCTTTAAATGGATACTTGTCCCCCTCCTTTTTCAAAAGAGGGGCACTTCTTTAATAGGAGACTGTAACTTTTGGGAAAAGGAATAAATGTCTGTGAGTGTGTGTGAGGAGGCTATAGTTCAAAAGTATAATCGGTGCAGGTATTTTTTGTTTTGTTTCATTTTGTTTTTATTATTTTGTTCCTCAGTGTTCGGCGACAAATAGTTTGGGCAGAGGAATTCTTCAATTTGTTAATTAGCTTGTATAATTTTTTCCATAGCTTTAAAAAGACTTTTTCCACTTTGTTCCTACAATTTGTATTTCATCATCAGAAGCTAGTATTCTGCCTAACTTAGCAGAGCAACAGTTAGAGAATGCTCCCTATTGTTTGGAGTATTACCTGATCCTCTGTTCTCCTTTACAAGGTGTATCTGCTGCCTTAAATTGCCCAGCTTAGCCTTAAAATTGTTCCACTATTTCTTGGTATTTTTCTCTTCTGTAGTAGTGTTTCCTTGGCTATACATATCTAAAATATTCATATGTGTATGTATATATATATATATATCCCACATAAATATATGTAAATATAAATGAATATATTTTATGTATTTTTATCTATATGTATGAATGTGTATGTCAATAAAATGTAATTGTATTTTATATGCATCTATCAACATCTCTCTAGACCTGGCCCCTGGCTAACCATCCTGGGCTTCTTTTTGGAGATCATACTTTATAAGTGTCTTGGTATTTTATCTTGACTTTGCTGTCATATATTTCCTGTCACATGGTCACATTAAAAGAGAGCACTGGTCACATTAAAAGAGAGCCATGGAGATCTACCATAGAACCTCTGTGTCTGTTCCTTGTCATCAAAATATCCAGGACCAGTGGCCACTGTCATTGAGTAACTGTTGCAGTCACTGTCTAGGACACTGTAGCTCCTCCAAGTGAGAAACAGACCACAGTCCCACAGGACAACAAAAAATAAAAAAGGGACAGGATGTGTATCTGTCTAAACTCCCAACACAAGAGTGTCTGAACTCAGCTTTAACTGTGACCAAGGGTTGTACCAGAGGCAGGAATTCTATAAATGAGGCTGACAACCATATACTTTCCCCGCTAAGGGACAAGGAGGAGATACACTAGTGAGAATATTCAATTTAAAGTTTATATGAATGAATGCACTTTCTTAGAAATACCATAGAGTCATAGTCTTGTTTTTAAGGTGACTGACATATAAAGTGCTTTTTTGTTTCAAACTTGAAAAAAAAAAACACTCGAGTAGAGTTTCGGGTGTAAATGTCAGGTGCAGTGTAATGTGTACTCAATCCAAGAGTCAAATAAATAACCTTGATATTTAGGACAGTGCCTTTTAGAACATGAAATTGTTTTTGTTGTGTCTTTTTTTTTTAAAGTAGGACTACATTAAGAGGTCACCTATTAGCTGTGTTTTTGCTGTCTTAAACTGGGCCCTTCTGTCTATTAAAATCAAACCACTATGTAAACATTCCAGTGTTGTTCTTAGTCTACAATGGCCACAGGGATCAGATTTCACCTGCCTGCACATCTTCAAGCAATTAGAGCAATTAGCGTGAAGCCATTTCACATTCAAGGATTCAAGGTCTATGGTGACATTCAAGTCCAGAAGTCTAAAAAGAAGAGCACGGAAGGGGCCTGGAGCATGGCTACTGTTCCATGGCCGTGGGCAGACATTTTCTCCTTTAAAAATGGTAGCTCTTCAATGATGTTATTATGAGATCTTAAAATGACATATCAAAAGTTGTTTATATAAAAAAAAACCCAATGGTCATATAATTACACTAATGAAGTCCTTTATATGCAGCAGATTTTTTTAAAGGACTTTTAGTGCCTTATGAAATAGAGTATTGCTGCCCCTTGCATCATGGTGGCAGTGGCAGCATTCTTTGTAGAGGAAGCATGTTTTATAATGTACAAGGGGATTTGCATTTTGCTTTTATGGTAAACCTTCCTGTTGGGGTAAATGTAACAATTACAGCAATGGAATATAGAATATTGAAGTTGGGAGATTTGGGGAGTAAGTGTTGAAAGCAACTATATTGCTTTTTTTAGAGAATTGTGATAATTTAACAGATTGAATGGGTACAGTTTAAACAAAATCATCAACTGTAGCACATCACATTGCTGTATAGGCGGGACAGAAGGTGACTTTTAAAAAACATGGCTTAGAATCTAGTGGGGTGTTTGTTTTTTGTTTGTTTGGTTTATTTATTTTTTTTAACATTTGTAACTTGGTTACCCAGGAATTTTGTTTGCAAAAGACAAACCCTAAACTGATTACAGTTTTAAAAATGGAGATGCACATTCTAAAATCCATATTTCTCTGTTGTTTTAGCATGCAAAAAAAAAAAGAAAGAAAAGGGGGGAGCACTAATTTTAAAAAATCTCAGCACACTACAAAACAGCTCTCCCTTTGCAGTCCCAGAAGGTGTTCACAATCAGGAATAACTGCAGGCTAAATTATAATGTGGAATTCTTGTGTCCTTTAACCTGATGCTGCCTGCGTATATTTTGTGTTTAACAAACAGCTCTAAGTGTAAAATTATTCCAAGAATTACATTTTTTCATTGTATGCGATAACTTTAGCTAAAATAAGAAGCTTTATTTAAAATAAATTGTATGAGTCTCTGAAAGCTCTTGCCATAATTCCTTTAAGGAATTGCCCTAGTTGGCTTAAAAGCTGGTAGGTGTAGAGGCTTGACATATCTGTAGTATGAACAAATCTGTCTGTGTGACGGCGACGGGAGCATTTGTGTTCATTCATTGAATCTGTGGGCTGCTTAGTGCTCTGTAGCCCTGTCTCGAAGTACTCAGAGCTCTGCTGTTGAGAGGTGCTCTTCCTGGCCACCTGCTTCCTCACCTGTGTGCCGAGACTGTGTGCCTTCTGATAGTGCATGTCACAGTAGAGGTAGAGCGTGCCAGTAAAAGGCAGCATATGGGATATGAGCCAGCATCCACTGCCTTTCCCTCTGCCCCTTGAAAAGGATTGTAGGAATCATTTGCTCATCTTTAACTGGCTCACCTGAGTTAGAGAGAGGAATCTCTGCATTGGATACTCCACCCCTGCAGGAAGTGGAGTGGCAGGCCTGGAGGCTCAGTGAGGCTGAAAAGGGAGGTGAGGCAGTAAACCAGATCTTTCCTGTTTTTTTCCCCTAGCCTTGTCCTCTGTGTCTGTGATCTGCCTTTTGAACTGTTTTTGTGGCTGATCAGTTCCACCTAATATGTCTCTTGATTTCTGCTATTGTAATACTCAGGCGACATGCTGTTCTCTTCATTTTTATAAGCTTTAGATGCTTCTGCCTGTCATATTCTGGCGGTTTATCTTCAGCGTCTGGATTTGCTTTCAGACTTGAATGTCTATCACGCTGCCGTTGCTTTGAATGTGAGATCAAAAGAAGATGAATTCCAGTAAAAAATTTCCTTCTATGAAGAAAAGATTGGGGCCTATGTAAACATCCCACTGACAGATCCCAATGACTTATTTTAGCCAAGTATTAGCACCTGCGTGACAGACGGTCCAGCATTCCACGCTCAATAACAAATCAGTTGCTTGCCTGGCAGAAGAACAGTACTCTGCCACAACAGCAGTACGTTTTCAGGGAGAAGCGTTTCATACCTCCTTTTTTTTTAATTAAGTATGGCTGTTCAAGTCTTCATCGTGTTTTTCAAGCTGGCTTGCTGTACATTCAGTTTACTCTTCTTTTATGGTACCTGTCAAGTTACTTGGGTGACAGAAGACAGGACTTTGATAATTAGTTTGGGATGGGTTAAAGAGTGTTCAAGTAGACAAGCGAGGCATCTTGAGATAAACAGGTAGTTTAGCTTATTGCAGGGAAGGAAAATATAAAGGAAAAGCAACAAAAGCAAGATCAAGGGCATATCCCTGGAATGCGGATGATATGTTCTTTAAAAATACATGTGACAAAATCCTCTCATCTGTGAAATCGGAGTTTTCTTTCTTTTTCTTTCTTATTTTTTTAAAGCATCCTGCCTATGTAAATGTCACTACAAAAATATCTCAAGAGCAGGTTTCCCAAAACCCTGTTGGCATGTGTTTGTCTGTGTGGAGGGGCTCTTTGGCTAGGACTTGGTCTAGCCAGGGCATACTTTGCTGTGTGGCTGCTTGCAGACCTGGAGTGATTTAGATACGTGTCACATTAATAGATTCCTTTAACTGCTAAATGCAACTTTGAAAATTACCTGCAAGCTCCAACTGATCTCTTTCAACTTTGAAAGAGAAGAATTACTTGAGGAATTCTTGTGGTTTCTTTGTCATTTAGTGAGCGCCCAGCCAGCTACTGTGGAGGCAAACCTCTGTGAGCTTGTCTACAAAGGGCAATGTTCCAGTGTGTTTTCTCCTCGAGTGTGCTTCAGCCGCTCAGCACTTCCTGTTTATTCAAACATCTTTTTTACCACTCGGCAACCCCCGCTTCACAGAAACAGCCAGAACCCATCTACGGCAAGAAGACGGAAATCCAAAGGCAGACAGTACAAGCTCACTCCATCAAACTCTTCGTTTTCTCTGTAAGTGTCCAGAGAAAAAGAAACATTTTCACTGGGGTAAACTTTTAAACTCGGGATCTGTGTTTATGCAGGCGTTTCTGTAAAGGGCAAAATAAGATGCTCGAACTTGTTTACTGCTTGTTTGCTTTTTCTCCCCCTTCTCTCCATCAAAGCTTTTGTTGTTTTAGAGATTTGAGAGAACTGGCTCCTACTAACTGCTTGTTAATTCGCTCTTGCTTTCCACTGTGTCTTTGGATATAATCAGCTAAGTAGCAGCCATGTGTTATCAGGAGAGTTTTATAGACTGAACACCGATTAGAACCTTCTCTCCGTTTACTGTGGCATTGTTTTGTGTTGCCTTCTTTCTGTTCCTGTTGTCATGGGTAGTTAGAGAACCCAGAGATGATCCCTGCATAATTCTGCCTCAACAGAATTGTCCTCTGATACTGCATCATGACACTGTCATCATTTGTGACTTGGTCTTGATAATATTTGTACCAATTTCATGCCAATAAAAGTCAGACTGCTGAAACAAGCACGGTCATTATCTCATTCATAATACTATTGTTTTAAAGGGAGTGCCCTGCTGCAAAAGGAAAGAGAAAGCATGTCTCACTTTGCCACGATGGCTGTTAACTTTGCTGTTAGGAAGCTCTTTTTACGAATTTTATCGTGGATAATTAGTATGGCTGGGAAAGCCCTGGGTCTGTGGCTGTAAGAAAATGTAACTGCTGTCTTAGTCATTCTGAGACTTTTAAACACATGGTGTAGCACTTTCTAAAAAGTGTCCACCTCTGGCTCTCCCCCTCCCTTGGTGCCCCCCTTCACTCTAACTGACCTCCAGCTTGAGGGTAACTGGTAAGCCAGGTGCTAATTTTTTTTTTTAAACTAGTCAAGGAAAAGACAGGAAATGGAAAATTAGCTCTTTTGATCTTAGGGGAATTGTTAGTGGTCAGAATCTTGTTTTTTAGTTCCCAGACTAAATATCCTTAAATTTTACTGTATAAAACACCACATAGTAGAATAGAGAAAGAAATACGCTCCATAGATGCCCTAATCTGTAATGGAAGAAGCATTAACAAAAACAAAATAAAGAAGTTTGTGTGTGTCTGTACTGCTTATGGTTGTGATGTTTTTTTTTTAATGTTCTGAAGTTGTTCTGCTTTGTAAGAAAAAAAATGTTTGTGGCTGCCTTAAGGACAATTTGTTTAACAGTAGGAGTAATTGCAGGGAAAATGGAAAGAGTGACTGGAGGTATTTACTCAGATGTTAGTGTAGGTGTGGGGGCTGAAAACTCAGTGTGGGAACAGTGGGCTGCTTTTCTTGGTATCTCAGTCTATTTGATGACCATCAAATTTCCCAGCTCACTGGTTTTGTTTTTTCTGGATGGCATATTTGATTATTTATCAGAAGGGGAAGGGAGTAGCTGAAGCAAATAAACATGTGACCAAGGTCTGTTTTGTTTTCCACTCAGAAAGCCATGCCCTTTAGCAGATATACAGAAAATAATAAATGTATTGTTTTATGATAAAAGGAAATTATAAACGTCTTTTTTTTTTGGTCAAGGCAAGTGCATTAACCCTTAAGGCTAAGGAGCCTTTTTGCCTTCTGAGAATTTGCCAGTGTTTTGTTTCGTTGTTTGTTGAGAAATAAACTATTGTGGTATATGGTTTGATAGAATAGGATTTTCCAAGATTAGTTGTTCAGTAGTTTGGCGTTTCTAAATACTTGACTTAGTTACATCTGCTTCAGTAGTGCAACTTTATGGTGTTTGGGAGCATGCTTTAATAGTGCCGCTATCAGACAAATCAGTAGCACTTAAATTTGCTTAAAGGCTATCTTTGTTTTTTTTTTTTTGCTTTCAGATCTAACTTTGATCAGTTCAGCTAAAGGAAAACACACCAGTGTACAGCATAACTAAACACAGCGAGTATTTTGATCCTCACTAAAGGTGTCAAGCAGTGGTATATGGCAGAGTCTGCTTGTGTATCTGTGTCTCTCAAAAACACCTTTTAGTCTGTATCATTGAGTAATGTATTTCATGATCTTCAGTTTGTCATTATCTCAACACAGGTCTTTTAGAGGCTGAAAGAAAAGCTCACATCTATTTTCAGTGTAGAGTTTAAAATGACCAAACTGAAGTTTATCTTTTTTGCTGTATTTTCTTGGGTGGGCTTTGTGTGGCTTAGTCTGTATGTTCTTTTTTTCTGGATGTTCGCTGACATACATGCATTCACTGGCTTATTATTTAAAAACTGGGGCATAATCTTCTGAAGGGACTTCCTTTCTTATATACATCCTGAACAAATGGTATGCCTGATCCTAGCACGGTGCCTGGATCAGGTGCACCGAGCCTGTAAATCATAGTTGAAACTCTGTTTCACTGCCTATACTGTTGTGGAATGTGAATGGAAATATGCACACACAGGGATTCCCTCTTCCTTGACTATATAAGGGAACAGCGAGCAGGGCTGATACCACACAGTTCCCACCAGGCTTGTTCTGCAATCGGAAGCAGGGGACTTGCTGTTAAGAGGACCCTGGTGGAAGGAGTCACTTGCCCCACCATCCTGTCTTGTCATCACAAATGACCCCAGAAAGGCACCTGGGTTAGAGCATCTTACTTTGTACTTATACAGAGCCCTTTGTCTGTAGAAATCAAAGTGCCTGACTAATGTTCACTCATTAGTACTCAGAACACCCTTGGGACATAGGTAGGCTGCAAAGATTATCCCACTTTTGAGGTGGGAAAATGCTCTGCTGTTAAAATAGTTTACAGTTTCCGGGTGTGTCTACATTTAATGCTGTAATGCTCAGGCCAGACCTGGAAGAAGGGTAATCAGGATGCCATGTGAAGCGTTTTTCCTGTGACACCATTGGCCCTGACCATAGGCAGTCTCCTGAGAAAATGCTGTACCATACAGACAGTAGACTGGAAAAGACAGCTAGTGGGTGATGTTGATGGTGGCAGCAGTGAAAACTATTCATGCTTAATTTTAATTGATTGAAGGGTCAAAGTTAGACTGGTTTTTGTTTTACAGGTACAGCATGAGCTGAAACTTTTGTTTTTTGTTTTGTCTCACTTTAATTCAATATGATGTTAGTTATTTAACCTCCACAAGAATCAAGTTGGCATGTTATTTGCAAAAAAGTAAATACTACTTAGGGCCTATACAGAGTCCATCAAAAGTTGCTCTCTGACTTGAGGCTTTGGAAGAGGAGTCTCCTTTTAGGTGTTTCTGTGGACCTCTGCAGCCCCTGTGAGCTTCAGGCTCCCTTTCCATGGCCACTAAGCTCGGTATCAAACTTACCCCTTGCTGCTGTGAGGCTTCTAGCATAGGGCTGTGGTGTTTGGTTCTTAATATTGTTTCTTTGTTGGAACCAGAATGTACAAATTAGACTTGAAAAAAATCTCTAGATGAAATGTGTTTTTAATTTTAAAATAAGTAATTTTCAAAAGACTATAAATGATGACTCCAGTTTTACTTAAGAAAACTATTTTTAAGCCAGCCATCATATGGAGGGAATTGTACTTAATTTTGTTTTTTACTATTTTCCTAGTTTATTATGCGTATTTCTTATCTTCTGCCATAAACTTATTGCTTTCATGATCCACAGTTGTTTAGAAAGCACTTTTTAAAATTAAGAAATAGTTAATGAGTGTCAAGCCCTATCTTATGCACTTTATGTGTGTTAATTATGGCATAGATATTATTTCTTTCTATTTTTACTAATGAAGAAACTAAGCACAGGGAGGTTAGCTAACTTGTCCAGGGTCACACAGCTAGGTGGTAAAGGTGGGCCTCAAATATAGGTGCAGTGATTGGTGGGCTCCTAGCCACCATATAGGCTACGTCTATAGAGATACATTAATGTTTTTAAAAGCAAACTATTTTCTTTAGGACTACTGTGATTCTGTCAGGGTCAGTAATTCCCCCAGATTCCCAAAGAACCACTATTTCTTCATGCCTGGAAACTCAAGTTCTACCTTCTGCTAAACTGTGGTAACTGGAAGTTCCAAAGGTCACTGACACCCTCTGAGCGCCACTCTGTGAGCACAGCTGTGCGTGGGGTAAGCATAGTTTTGGTTTAAACCCCCCTTTTAAGAAAGTCTCTTCAATTCCTTGACTGACTATAGATCTGTTTCTCTTTTGCTGTCTTCTATAGTCCCCATAAGGATAAAATCTTTTTGAAAGTTCACTGCAAAATTACCTTAGAGTGTGGCTTAGATTAAGTGAATATATTCTAAAGTTGTCTCAATTTTTTCTTTAAGAATTTGTCATGTCAAGCAAGTAGTTCTAGTTCCATATAAGTGGAAGGGTTCCAAATATATGGATTTATGGGGTTGGAACCACTTTTTAGTTGTGTCAGTCTTGTAGTGTATAGTAGAGGAATTCTGTCCAGGCTGGGTGACCTTCAGAATGTCATATAAACATTCCACTCACATAAAACAGATGAGAACCAATCCAGACACAGGGCCGGCCTTCAGCGTGAGCACTTCCCTTCCCTTCCTGGTTAGTGGCATTGCCATGAGGAACGTTGTCACCTCCTGCCTCATTCTTTGTATTCTTAGGCAGCTGTTCCTGCTGTGTTCTGAGATCCCTGGGAGAAAGAAAATCTGTATTTTGCACTAGCAAAATATATTCTTCTCTGTAAGGGCTAAGCATTGTGCATCATGGTAATAGTTTTATTCATTCTCTTTTTTGGACAAGGTACTAAGGACTTTACATGAGTATCTCAAATAATCTTTACAGTTTAAACTTTCTGGCTCTGTTTGTTGATGTTTTCTTTTCTTTTTTAGATGTTTACTGGGTACAATAGTACCTTGAAGAATGGTAAAAATTTAGGTGATACGGTAGGTTTGCACTGCTTAATTCTTGTCTGGCAATAAACATTCAAAAATGCAACTTTTAAAAGTCATGTTTAGGGGTTGAGAATTTAGCTCAGCAGCATAAGTGCCTGCCTGGCAAGCACGAGGTTGAGTTCGATCTCCAGTTCAAAAAAGAAAGAAAGAAAGAAAGAAAGAAAGAAAGAAAGAAAGAAAGAAAGAAAGAAGAAAGAAAGAAAAGGAGAGAGAGAGAGAGAGAAAGAAAGAAAGAAAAGAAAGAAAGAAAGAAAAGTCATATTTAAAAATTGTTTCTTTTGCTCAATGAGAAGAAGCCAGAGCAGTTATAAAAATACAAATATTAACCATCCCTACCATTATCCCCCAAATATGTGTATGCACATTTATGTAATCATAGCAGCGTATATGACTGTAGGGTGAATTTGAAACACAGACTAGAAGTCCTGTTGGAGCTGAAGGCAAGGCCAGGTCCAAAGAGACAGACTGCACTTAGATAAAAGTAGAACATGAGTCATAGGGGTCCAAATGCTTCAGCTGCCACTGGACTTTACTGAAATTAGGGCTGGGGGAAGGCTCTAAACAGTCTTAACTATGCCTTTCCATTTTTTAACTTTTTGGTTTTTAATTAGCTTTATTTATGGTTCTTTTGGGGAAAAAAATCCCCTTGGCTTGGCTGAACCTAGGAGAAGGAAATTTTTCCTGAGTGGGACCTGAGGAAGGAATGAGAATCAAGGGGTGTGGTGACAGCATCAGTATCCCTGTAGCAGATGGGTGAGGTGGCCAGAGGTGAGAATAGAGGGGAAGAGAAGCAGAGGCAGCAGGGCTGGTGCAGTCCTTCCTGTCCATCTGCAAGACAGTCAGTGTCACATAGTGAATGCACAGGGTGCTACAGGATGCTACAGGGTTCTGAAGACGTATGGGTCCTAGGGGTCTAGGATGTGAAATATTACTTCCTGTAGGAATTAGACTCTGGTGGAATTTTCAGGGATAGGTAGGCTGTAGTTGGAGAGGATACTTGGATGCCTTGTAACTGTGAGCAGACAAGAGGTAACACAGAATTGCACATGTGGCCATAGCTTTCAGCATCCTGGGACTGGAAAGAGCTGATTGTAACAAGCAAATCTTTTCAGTGGAGGAAACGTTTGGCACTATGCAAAGCCTATCCTGTCATCTCAGAGGCAAAGGGACCCACTGCCTTTCTTGCATTGTTGGCGCCGTGGGACAACATGTCTATTTGCCAAGATTGCTCATGGCCATCTTTGGCCTAATCAGTGACCTTGGTCCAATGTGAATATCAAGTTCTCATAGACAGATTTGTTTACTTATTTATTTTTGTCATTGTTGTTGTAGACACTCAGTAGACTGGTGACCTTGAACATGTCATTGAACCTCATAGTCTCTGGTTTTCTGCTTTAAATCAGGAATTATAAAACTTTCCCCTACTTCCCTCAGAGATGTTGGCAACCTGAGATAAAATAATGTGCGTAAAGTAGCTAGTGCAGTGCCTGGTACACAGTAAACAATTCAGTGCATTGTTTTTATTTTAGTATCTTAAATGCAGGAAAGCTGTTGAGCTGTGCTTGCCCAGTGTTTCCAAATGCTCCCTATTTCTTAAATTTTTGTTTGTTTATTTCAACAGTGCTAAAGATTCAACTTAGGACCTTGTGCATGCTATGCAAAGTGCTCTACCCCTGAGCTACAGCTTAAGCCCTTAAATGTTGTTCAGATCTGATCTTTGCTTTATTACTTTGTAACTACTTTAAAAAGCACAAATTATTGGCAGTTAGAATTTTTTCCCCTGTTCTAGCAAACCATGGCAAAATGTGAATAATTCCACATACTTTATTATTAATCTCATGTAGGCCTTTTCTTTAATCTTCTTATCTTGTTGTTCTTTGCCTCTTGTCTTCTGTCATTGCTGGAATGTTACCTTAGTATCCTTTTCTTTCTTTGATGTTTTGTTCAAAATTTAGGCAAGGGAAAGAGCTATTTTGTGAAGCAAAGCATTTGCAGGTGTTAATCACCACTTAGGGCATCCTGAGTATATGTGACTTATACTACAAGAATAAAAGGAATACAGGGCCATATTTTTCGAACAGGAAGTAGATTGTATTTCTAGTAAATTCATAGAAAACCTTCCATTATTTTAAGTATAATTCTAGTCAGATTCTTCTACAACCTTTAAAGCTAGAAAGTTGGCTTCGAAGGTACCAAAAGATGTGAATCTGCATTCTTCATACTGAGAGTGGCTGGGTTGCAACCTCATAAAAAGCAATTGCAGAAAAAACAGGGTTAATATAGTGAGTTAATAAATTCCTTTGATTGATTTATTCTCACATTTGACCCCTGTATTTTCTGCCTTGGGAACCTAGAGAAGGACTGGGCCAATCTGTTCCTTTATTTATTTGTTATCACAATTTATTCTTAAACAAAAGGAAACAAGTTTGATGTAGCATCCAACTTAGCATGTTAGACATTTTGTAATAAACTGTTATCCTGCATCACTTCATTGCGGTGTTCATGCTGCCCGTGGTAATAGCCCCCAGGGTGTGATCTTGTCAGTTCCCAGGAGCTCAGCAGACTTGGGCTTGGGCAGTGCTTGGATGGAATCCCTCCAAAGACAACCCAGGTGCCAGAGCCTTGGCTGGTGATTCAGCATCTGGCACTGGCTGGAGTAGGGAGCAGCTGACCGGTGCCTGGATGAGGTGGTTACAGGGCCTGGTGGTGTTCATAGGAGTAGGAGGATGTAACATGCTCCCTTATTGCTTCTCATAAGGGACTTCAAATAGACTTCCTGACCATTTGTAGCCATTAAACTTATTTTACCTGATTTTGCAAGAAGATTATAGATTCCCCCATCCCGTTTATATTTATTTATTTATTTATTTATTTATTTATTTATTTATTTTTGGTCTCATGAAAATTCTTATCCTTTGGCAAAGTTCATTCTTTATGTGCCTTCCAAATAAAAATCGTTAGTCATAACTGCAAATGAATATAGGGCTTGCTGATCCCTCTGCTCCCAAACGGGTTCATTTAGGAGGTAGCTTGTAGCAGAATGCCTCCTCCTGTCCAACACATTCTGATCTCTGTGTCCACTTCCGAGGAAGGTGTTTGCTCTGACAGTGGTAACACAGGCAAATTGTGGCACGGTGTGAGAACATAGTTGAATAACTATGCCTGCACTGTTCTCCTTCTGTTCTCCCTCATCCCATTTCTTCTAAAGAAGAAAGGGCAAAACATATATGCTATCCTTTCTCCTAAGAAAATATACTCTAATGTTTCCGATATTAAAAAAAATCATACACTTCAATCTTCTATACGCATGTCTTAGTGGTATTTGTTAAATGTTAAAGTGACAGACAAGTGAGGGACATAAAATAAGTGTCATAGCTACAAGTCATACCCTAATTGTAGCTTAATATAAAGTCATAAAAAATAAAACAAAAAGCATATAGAATCGTGTCTATAAAGATGTTGAAAGAAGATCCAGAAAACAGATGCAGGTTGGTGTGGAATATGTGGTCCAGACACTGGGAGTGCTTTGGCGTGGCCTCATCTCCTCCCCACTCATGTGCAGGGCTTTGACACTACCCACGTCCACATGACCATGTCTTTTCTCACAGGTGGAATAGTGGTGGTGGTAGGGAACTTTGGCCTTTCAGTTTCCTGTCCCTTTTGATTTTAACTCCAGCCATGACATTAGAATGTTGTAGCAGTACAGTTATCTGTGTTCCAATTATTCATCATATCTACCTTGATCCTGTCTTATAAAATTGGTTGCAGAGCCTGAGGGACATTTTAGGGAATCCAGGCCAGTGCCCTATGTAAAGAGCAGCAGCTAAGCCTGCCTTGAACTCATAGGATACTTGCTCCTGTTGTCAGAATCCTGAGGCTGCTGCAATAGAATCTTTCCCTTCAAACCCAGTATCGCGGTGATCCACGCTGGCTCCCTGCTTGCTTTTGAGGGTTCTTGAGTCAAGTGAGTTAACTGTCAGTGAATAATCAGCCTGCACTCCTGTTCACTGCATTGAAGAGTAGATGGAATAGTGGCTGGTTTAAGATGACTACTTACCCTTCCCTACCCCACCTCACTTTTTTCTGTCTGTTTTTGTAATGCTGAGGATTAAATCCAGGGCCTTCACACTGAGCTATACCTCCAACTCTATTTATCCTGTAATTTGAGACTGAGTTCCACTAAATTGCCTTGGCTAGGGTCCCACTCAGGATCCTCCTGCCTCAGCCTCACAGACTGCTAGGATTATAGGTGTGTACTACTTTACCAAACTTTAAAGGCCCTCAGATGGGTGGCTGATTTATGTCGAAAGTGTTTTTATTTTTTACTTAGAACTCCAGTAACATGCCTCATGATTTATTGTAGTGCTGTAGTGTTTTTTTTCCCTCTGTTCAGCTCATATTTCCACAGTCATTTACACTGCAGTCTTTTCTTGGATGTACAATATTTTCACAATCACTGGCATCCCTCCATGAGATCAGAACACTTTTCTATTGTCCTGTGAGAACCAAGGTCTTCTTTTGTAAAATGTGAGGATTTTTTTTTAAATCCATCTTGTAGAACCTTCCTTAGGCAGCTGTTGATTTTGAATGAACTCATCTAGTCCTGTGAGTTACTGTTATTTCTTTGTCTAATTTCCATCCCACACTGGCATGGTGGCTGTGTCTAAATCAGGCAGATGATAAAACTTCTCCTGCAACCCTCATGCCAGGTCATTACTGAGTGCTTGTCCAGTCACATTCTGTGAGGAGTGCTCTTGTCAAGATGGTAGGTGGTTGTGGGGTTGTAGCAGGTTAGTTGGGGTAGGAAAGGTTGTTGAGAAGACTCAAACTATATATAGAGGGTGAAGAATGAAGGTGAGAATGTGACTTGTTCCCTACAAAGTTTCCCATGCTGCTCTTTTTTAGTTTTTACTAGCTTTTCCTTCCACCCCCATATGCACGGTGACTGCTGATTAGCCCATGAAATTATCTGAGAAACAGGTTTGATCTTGAGGGTTGAAGAGTCTAGAAGAGAAATTAGAGGAAGGGTGGGTGACTCAGACCAGCCTTTAAAGCTGGAAAAGGACAGTTTCTCAGGACAGACAGGAAATAACCAACTGCTAACTGGCCGGAAAGGCATATGATGCCTTTATTCTACGGGTGCTTAGGAGCTCACACGGTGCTGTAAATTACTGATGAGAAAACACATAATCAGAGTTGGCTTCAAGTTTTCAATAGTTTCAGATAGACGAGTTCATGAATATATTTTGTTTTCATGTTCTAGTTCCTTTTCAGAAACATAAAATTAAAAAATTGAGCTTTAAGAGCAGCTAATTCATAATTACCTTTCTTCTTAGTGAAACTCTAAAATTATTTTGGGGAACTGATTCAGAGATATGTTTACATAAAATTTTGTTGAGAGCTAGGATTGCAGCTCAGTAGTAGAGCCCATGGAATCTTGGGTTCAATACCTGCTCTGTTTTTGTGTGTGTGTGTCTGTGTGTGCGCGTGCGCACACACAGACACACACAAATTATGCCCAGTGGATTTTTTGGAGATCTCAGAATATAAGAAAATTTTTTTCAAGCTTTGAGAAACATGCAGTCTCTGTTTTGTGGCACAAAAGCAATCATACATACTATGCTATCTATGTAAATGAATGAGCCTGATAATATCCTAATAACACTCTGTATGTGGATCCTGAGATTTGAATTTCATGTAATTTTCACATGTCACACAATATTCTTTGTTTTACTTTTTCCAACCATTTAAATAAGGAAAAAACCATGCTTATTTTATGGGTCAAACAATACAGGCAAAGGATCAAATTTGATCTGTAGAGTATAATTTGCTGACCCATGACCAAAAACTTTCCAATAGTTGTATTTTGTGTCACTGTTTAGCTAACTATACCTGTCACCAAGTGTGTTATGCAAAGTATTTTATAAAGGTTTTTTTCCTTTTTCTAATTTGTTTTATATGTGTAATACTTGTTTGAACCATATTTTTATGTAAATTTGTTAATATTTCTTAAAATACAGCCAACATGTTTTTGTGCATTGCTACCGTGATAAACATGCAAAACATGGGATTATGTAGCTTCTAAAATACAAGCACCTGTTATGAACTTGAGATGTAAATAGCTCAAAAGTTGTAAACATGCTTATGTAAAACATAATTTGTAAAAAACCGATGGCACTTATTTACTGAGAATGTGAGGGCATTGATGAGAATGAAGTCATCTTGTACCAATACAATAGGTATGTCAAAAAACTGTTCTGATTCCCAGTTAGCCTGGACACATGGCCTGCCACAGAAACAGCCAGTGAGTAACTTGTAGGCTGTCTCTGAACACCTGGAGCTGGCTGTAAACCACGTATCTCCCTCCTACCTGCCATGCAGATTGGTGTATAGATGGGAGCCGAAGCAGAGAAGGAAACTGGGCAGTCCAGAAATGAGGTGCTTCATGCTTGCCACCCCTGTCTTCTGCTAACTCACAGTGCCATTTATTTTAGCTTGTCAAGTGTGTGCAATTGGGCCCTCAGTGGCAGCTTTTATCATTGCTGACTTCTGCTCTGTAACATCCCTGAACTCCATCCTTACTGTAACCTGAACCCAGCACTCAGAGTCAGCACCACATGATTCATTGCCCAGCAGTTGTCACATCTCTTATAAAGGCAGTGTTGGTCCAACCCAACCCAGGAAGTACCACCAAGAATAAAAGGTTTCCAGAGATAGGAGTAGACCTTTTAAGTTATTTACATTAGCAGTTGTTCTGGAACTTAAATTAGAGGTGAATTTTGCTGCTAAAAAGAGAAATTCTTCCATTTTTTCATATGCTTTGATGCACACAAACACTCTCCCTTCTTTTCTGTCCTTTCTTCTCTTCCTTTTCCTCTCCTCTGCCCCATATATACAAAAACACATAGCCACACACTTATCATCCTACATCCTGAGTATCTAATTTTACCTTCAAGCAGTATATCTAAAGAGACTCTTCTCCAATTGTGATTAAGACACTGTTAGGAAAATATGAACAAGCCATTCTCACTGCTCAGGTTGTACTGGAAGGCAGATGGTCTCTGAGGTCTCAGCAGCGTAGTCTAAGATGAGGGACATTAATCTGCTGTGGTACACATAATGGGCGAAAGTGACTGTCACATCATCATGTTCAGAGAACACAGTGAACTCTGGAGCAGTTTCCCAAGGGGGCCCCACTAGCCATTGCGTGTGTTCCAGTGATCAAAAACGAGCATGATAATGTAATAAATATTTTTACTCACTTTGTATAAATGGCAAATATCAGAGATCTGTATGTAATGTATATATAACTTTAAATACTAGAAATTTCTTGTCACTTCTCATGTCTGACAATCTCAAATCTAGATCACACCAATGTATATATTGTAGAAAAGGAAAAATTAGCTTTATGTTATAAATGCTAACTAATGAGGTTTGAAAACTTGTTTGAGACCAAAGGTGATTTTTGAAGTTTGTTTTTATTTATTTGGAAGGGGGTCCCACTTTGCTTTTTGTTAACATATTCATAAGGCCAGTGGATTACTGTGGGACAGCCCCATACAATTTCATATCCCAATGATGTGTGCTTTACATTAGTCTTATTTCTCCTCTTGCCCATCTATACTCACGTTGAGGCTAAACCTTGCAAACCGTTTGCCCATCTTTGGTAGTGTTCTTTCCTAAGTCTGACTGAAATCTCCCTGTGTTCCTGTGAGTTCCAAGACCCTTTCTTCTCATGCTTCCGCCTTTGATTCTCCTCCTTAGAGGGCTCTGTGTGAAATGATACTAAGAGGCTGGGGTTCACTTATGTCAGTATGTAAATTCACGCACCCCATGTTGGGTCTGAAAAGACATCCTGTGCATAAATCACCTTTTTTGCCTCCCATCTATACAGCAAATGGAGTCTGGATTCCAGCTGCTGACTTTGAAGTGTGTAATCATTGTATAGAGCCAGCTTAGTAAACACTGGTTGAGAAGAAAACTTAGGTCTGCATTCGCCCGTCTGTTGCCGACATTCACTCACAAGAGCGTTCTCGTGTGAGAAATGAGGGTTTTTCTTCAAGATGCTTAACATCTTCCCTTGAGCTGCAATGAGGATTTCACTGTAGCTTCTCTGAGACTTGATTATTTTAAAACTGTTCTCCCAGTTTTTGGAAAAAACGGGGTAAATTATGTGGCATTCTCACTGCCTGGTTTCTCTTTGTTGCTACTTTAAGATTAAATGTAGGTAACTTTCCTTGCCTCTCCCATCATAATTTTCCCTGCACTGCCTTCCTAAAGTCAGCTCTGGCCCCTCTGTCACCCTCTGTACCTCACAGTCAGTCTCCTGCTCCAGAGACTTGTGATGGTAGCCCTTGAAATACATGCCTGGTTCCCTTTTCTGCATGTAAGTGCAGTAAAGCTCCCTGTGAAACAGCCATGGGAACATACGTAGTAGCAGAGGCTCTTGCTCCTGCAGGCACCTTGCTCAGGGGACTATTTTTCTTATAAGATATAAATGAAATCTTCACTCTGCCCACTTTTACACCAACGCATGTACTGAACGTCTCCAAGGCGACGAGGAAGCCTGGAGTCCAGCGCTGGTGAATCCTGCTCCCAGACAGCAGGCTGGAGTCTCAGGCGGCTCCCCTAGGCGCCTCCTGTCCCAGATGCCGCTCTGAGCCGGCCCCTCCCCTGGCAGGCGTCCTCTGCTGCCTCTCCCTTCCCAGACAGTCTAGCTCTTGCCTTGAGTGTGACCCAGGCCTGGTTGCCCTGAGTCCTGTAGGCAGAAGGCTTCCCTGAAATAGGAGGAATGTACAGTAGGGACGTGAGACAAGCAGACTTTCTGCAGCCTTGTCTTTTATCACTTCTCTGTGCTTCTGTTCTTTGCCTTCCTCTGTGTGTCAGAGATGCAGAGGCACCATTCAACTTTACAAAGTGCCATCAAAACTCTTCCCTAAAACAGTGCAAGAGCCTCCATCAATGAGTTTCTACCCTGCCGATGCAATATACTCAGGAGCACAAACTCACTTGGATACCCCTGTTCAGTACACAGCCATCTGACCCATCTCTCACTCTGCCATTGTCACTGCAACTTCTTGTAGTGTATGCATCATTTAATGCTTTTGGGAGCAATGCATGGCCACCCTTAGATATCGTGCTTACTTTGAAAGCCTGTAGTATCAGATTCTTTGAGGTATCTGTGTCTATCTCTTCTTTGAGGTACCAATAATTATTTGCTAAATAGAAATTATTATTTATGTGATCACTAAGAAACCTCATTTTGCCCTCTGTACTCTGGCACATCACTTAATGAGCATATTCTCAACCTTTTTTTCCACCTGCTCCGTTTTTTTGACATAGGTTCTCACTATATAGCACAAGCTGACTTTAAACTTGATACCTAGCCTCCCGAGTATTTGAATTGTAGTCATTGGCCAACATACCTGGCTCAACATCGCTTCCTCAGGTATTCTACCACAGAGCTACATCCCAGCCTCTTTTTTAAAATTTTGAGACAAAGTCTTAGTAAGTTAACCAGGCTGGTCTTGAACGTGAGATTCTTTTGTCTCATCCTACCAGGTAGTTGAGGTTACAGTCAACATCTTTTTGGCTCTCAGCTGAATCGGCCTGGAAAGCTTAACTTTTCATGTGATTTTATAACACAGGTTCTGCACACCTCAGTTTTCTATTGTTGATCCTGCTGCTGGCTTTGGAAAACTGTGGCCTAACATTATTTCATAATTCTTTGGCCATGAATATTTTCATGAGTATTTATTGACAGCCTCCCCCTCTTTTTTTACTTGAACTTTTAAAGTGGCCCTGTGTACAATACTTTGGAGGCATCTCCTGTTTTCCATTTGCCTTATCCCCAGTTCATTACCAACTCCCTAATCTTAAAATAGAAACCATCCCATTTTATAAGCCAGAAAGAATAGTGTAGATAGAACCGATTTTGTTCATAGGTCCAAAATGAAGCTTTTAAGAAGACTAGAGTCAAATTTGTTAAGTTTTTCTCAGATGTCTTCCAGTGAGATCATTCTAGTTATGCCTCATCTGTCCTGAGCTTCCTTCCCAAGCAGCTGTATCCATGGCATTGTGCTTTTCCTTGGTCCACCACTTGGCTCTTTCATTTGCCCTTTCTTTTGCAGTCTCAGGCATTGGACCTAGGACTAGGGCCTCATGCATGCTAGGCCAGTGCTGTACCACTGAGTTGCATCGTGGCCCTCTCTTAGACCTTATTTGGACTCATATTAGGCAAAAGTGTTGCTTTGAACTTAAGTTCCCAAGCACCCTTACAAAAAGAATACAGGGAGGACCAAGGTGCCTGGATTGGTTAAGGACCTTTCGCTATCTCCTAAGTTTCTGTCATGGCCCACGTTCTTCCTTACTGCTTTCTGCTTTCCCTACTCAATGTGTCTGTCATTCATACTTCAAGATTTATGCCAGATTTTTGGTAGGAATGAAGTATCTGGTTTCATGGGTCACTGTACCTAAGAAACTGTGAATAAAATTGGCCAAATGAAAGGAAATGTAAACAAATTCTGGAAAGTTTTCCAGTATAGACTGGTGGGAAATTTTGTTGCCTATTTCCTCTTCTGGAAATGGACGAGTCCCAGCCAGCGCTGAAGTACACCTCCTGCAGTCCTGTCTCTGAGGCAGTCCCAACCCTATGTTGTAACACAGTTGTTCCCTTCCATTTTTTCCTCCCCAGGCACTGCAAGTGGCAAGGCAGCTCCTTCTTCAGCAACAGCAGCAGCAGCAGCAACAGCAGCAACAGCAGCAACAGCAGCAGCAAGTTAGTGGATTAAAATCCCCTAAGAGGAATGACAAACAGCCAGCTCTTCAGGTAACAACCAGCCCCCCCCCATGACATTATTCCCTTTGGGATAGTTGAGAAGTGTTCAAAAGGGGATGGTGTTGAGAATTGCAAATCATGAAAGAAAAACCTTGCAAAATGTGCATTTTTAGGTTACCAACAATCTGTGATACTTTTGGGAGAATGTCTGTCCAAAACTTTTGCTGTCTGGAGTAAGAATATCTGCTAATTACATAACATAATAGGTGCATGAGGAGTTGCCAGTGTTAGGCTGCTTAACATGAAGTGTAGGAAACCAGTGGGGGAAAAGTTCCCTGAGCTCAGATATGGCATGGCATTCTCTTATGATGGTACTGAGAGTGATACATACTTTGGAAGTGTACCCAGGAGTCGCTGAGCTGGATCTGTTTTTGGTGTCTTAAGGAACCTTCGTACTCTCCATAGGGGCTGTACTAATTTATACTTCCACCTACTACTGTCTCTTTTTTGGCCATATTTTTAATGGTCATAACTTGGGAAGAGGAGCAGGGCAGAGGTACTGCTATATTTTGAAGGTTTGGCCAAGAGATGCTGCTGTTAACTCTACAATGTATAGGACATTCCCACAGAACATAGCTTCATTTAGCAACCCAAAATGTTACTAGTGTCAAGAACTCTTTATTGAGCCTTAGGAGGATATGAGACTTTTAATATCATACTTAGCAATGAGTATAAAACACACCTTCTTTCTAATTCTTTCCAGAGTCTTTCCAAATCATTAAAAATAGTGAGCAGTCTTTCACAAGACAACAAAAAAGATTGTTTTAGCAACTTCTTGTTTCAGGCATAGTACAACTAAGGGGTTAGTGGAGTAGAGGAAGGAGTGAGTTCATAAAAATCTAATTTGGATTTTTGATTTATAGTATAATATTGCAATGGAAATTTCAACTTGACTGAAGATATTTATGCTCACATTTAAGATAGAGCACTTGCATGGACCAGGTAGGTCAAAATCCTTTCATAGCTGAAGTTAGCATCCCCCAAAGACCAGACTAGTGATACATTGCTCACACTGGAAATTTTAAAACAGAATTTGTTAATGGTAGCAAATGGGTAGAACTTGGTGCCAATTAATTTGCCCACAAAGTCAACCTAAATTCTAGTTATGTTGACCTTTCACAGGCCTGGAAGAGCTAATACTAACTTCCAGATTATTCTGCAAAGATCAGTTTGACCTTGGGCAACAAGTTCTAGTTCTTCTACATCTCCTGGGGTAGCTATCTCACTGTAAGGAAAGGTCAGCACTGCAGTCACACTTGATTGGCAAAGTTGGATGACAGTGGGTATTGTTTACAGACAATTCCAAAACTAGTAGTTTGGTAAACCAGGGCCAGTGTGCATACCTTCAAATGTGTTTGAGTACAGGGGACATTTTTAATGAGGTACAGTGCCATGGAGGGCCCATGTCAGGTGCTGTAAGAAGTGCTTTGTTGTGCAGATGTCTTAAGAACAGCTCTGGAGGATGAAATATGACTGTGTTGACCTTTCAGCTGTGAGCTTATTTGTCAGGATTCAAATAAGTTGAAAGGATCAAACTGAACAGTTTCCGTAGTCAGACTGGGAATTGTGTTTCAGAGGTCAGCAGCAGAGGCCACATTGCAGATTCCATAACATAGCCAATTGTTGGTACATATTAAAGTACTGGGGCATCTCCTGCAGACAGAAATGCAATTAAAATTCTAATTTATTAATGTATACAGGGAGTCAGCCTAGCCTGTCACTCAGTGATTCAAATGACTGTCCATTCTTTTTACCTCCCTCTTGAAGCTCTCACAGCCTAAAAATACTGTGAATCCTGTTGAATTGAACAGACCTCAAGTGCATTGGAAAAATGACAATATATTATTGGGGGGAAAATCTTACACATAGTAGAACTTTGGTTAGAGATAAAAAAAAATACATACATACACAATCTGTCTGATCACATTGCTCTTCAGTATTGAATACCATTTGTGATTTTTTATACTAGACTTACTTTTCCTCATACTTGCTTGTTTAAAACATATGGCATTTTTTAGGTAGCTTCTTCTCCAAGATGAACGAAGTTCCTTTAGGGCTAAATATATGAAGTGAAGTTTCAGGGGATTTCCTTTTGAGGGCTCAGTTTTTCCGTGCCTGTTACAGGATTTTAGCCACCAAGCAGAAGAATATATGATACAGAGCACTTCGTGTTTCTTGGCAAGGACAGTGTTGAAGGCAGCCTAACACATTCTGCTGAGTGCTTCAGTCTGTATAAAGAATAGAGGAAGAAGGGGCAGTCTTGAACCCTGATTTTGTTAAAGAAAATGTCATAAGTCCCTTCAAACCCCCTAAGTGATGGAATTGATGGGCAGAGAATTTAGCCTTACCTTAGAGTTAGCTAGGTGTGGTGGGAGAGAACATGTTAGTTGACAGATGTATGTGTGTGTCCATGTGTGCGCCTGTGTGAGACTGACTTGCAAATTCAGTAAGATTTATTAATTTGGCCGGCCTTCCACAAACAGAAATGAGAAATTACTAACCTAGGCCCCACAGTATATTACCTCGTTATAAAAAATATGTATGTAACAGTGGTGATTCACAGAAGGAATAACCTTCACGTTGAAATCTGTCTTCCATGCCTTGTCCTCGCTGAGGCATCTCAGTTGGAGTGGCTCTGAAATGAAAGGGAAATCCTACAGCAAATCTGAACAGTGTTCATCTCTGATCTTCTTACCCTTTATAACTACACTGAGAAACCTATTTTAGCAAATTTCAGATCTTCTGCATAGAGGAAGGCTTGACAGAGAAGAAAGATTTGATCTGCTGATAGCTTGAGGAAAAAAAAAAAAAAAGAAACCTAAATCCCCAAATATACTGTGGCTCGTATTTTAAGCATATCTCACACTTCCCTGCTTTGTGTTTGGCAGCGCTTTCCAGTTTCACAGGCTGATGATACAAACAAAAGAAAATGGAAAGTTAGAGGAGGCTCTAAGTGGTTACTCGATAGAGATCATAAACTGTAGTCAAACATCACCAATTTGGACTAATTTCAGAGAGAAGAGAGTAAATAGGAGAGAAATGATGCTATTTCCAGATACTGAACCACTCTAAACTGGTTGCATTCTTGGAGACACTGTGGCTTATTCATGCAATAGGCATGAATCGGGTATAATAATGGTTTCTGAAGTTCTAGAAAAATATTCTACTGAGTAACTAAATTTCCTTCTTAATCTATTAATTTGCTTTGCAAATTTTTTATAAGTGATATAAACAAAAATCGAAAATTAGTCACATCCTAAATTCTGAATCTGAATGATCTGAATTAATTAAATGCAGTTTTGATGAACATTTCAGAACAATTCTGGCATGCTGGGCATTTGTGCTAGTGATGATAGATCCAAAATCATGCAGGATATAGACCTTACCTTCAGGATGCTTATGAGTTGTAAAAGAATTAACAGGGTTTTGCTAGGGGGTAAAATTATAGGTGGGTAAAAATAGTAGGCTCTTTTTATAAATATTTATATACTTCTGAGGATTGCTTAAACAAGTGAAATAAATGCTTAACAGTGCAGGTGTGCTTATAACCCCGAAAAGTGTAACTTTACTGGCTGAAGATTAATTTGTGAGTAGATGAGCAATTTTATTGATCAAATTTTGGAACTTTGACCACCGTTTCTGGGTAGTAATTCGTTTTGGTTCTTTAAGCATTTTAGTTGTTGGCACTAGTATATAAACTGGAAGGAAATCAAATGACACATTTTCTCCTAAGAAAGTAAAAGTACATGTGTATTCTGGCAGCCTGAACGTTAGGAAAGAAAGTAAACCTTGTGTGTTGCTTACAGTGGAAAGCTGACCACAGTTTCAGTCTGCCGTCTATAAAGAATTTGAATTTGAAGCCAGTCATCTGATCGTTTTCCCTCTTGCCTGTCCCCTTCCATCCAAGGTTAGGTCATGTGCAAGCCCCTTGCTCAGGAGGCCATTTCATTGGGGAGACCCATGGTGAAACTCACTGGAAGATCAGCCTTTTCTTCTGCTTGGAAGCTAGGATTATAATGATGACTCCTGCTTTAAACGGAGGAGGTTAAAATACAAGATTCAGCAGGTGTTTTTTAGCATTTTTATTTGCAGTTATATAAAACGTGCTTTAGGCAGCATTTTTGCATTGCATTAATGCCACATATAATCTTAGTACCTCATATCATTTCCACGTTATTCACTAAGGAATAAATTGCTGAGAGGAACCTTTTAAAAGAAACTACAATTTTATATTGTAGGTAGTGAATGGTTTTGAAATACTGACCCTTAAAACATACAACTATGTACTGAATTAGTAAGGTAGGTAATTCAGGGAAGGGAGGCAAAAATGTTTTTAAAAAATTATGTAGCGTTAACATTGTGTACAGTTTGCATCTCTGACATTTAGAATGATAAAACTGAAATTTTGATTTTTTTAAAGATGTCATGGTTATCATACAACTTTAGAGAATCCCAAGATGTTAAGAATAAAGAATAGTTGATAAGGAACAATAAAACAGGAACGATGCTTTAAAAAATGGTTATTAAGTCTCACACACCATTAAAAATTATAAAAATAGTGACTCTTTCCCCCAGAAAATTGCTCACTCATACAGAATTTTTCATCCATTTTTAAGTGTTTCATGAACCTCATGAAATCCATTGCAGAGCCCAGTCATACTCCTGATTTAAGATTTGTTTTCCCTCCAAAATGAATATACTTTGTTCTTGCCTTTGTGTGTGTGTGGGGGGGGGTATGGGAGATTGAACCCAGGACTTTGCACACAACTGCTTCTCCAAATCTTTGTTTTGGTTTTGTTTTTGTTTTTGTTTGAGACAGGGTTTCACTGAGTTGCCCCAAGTAAGCTCAGACTTGTGCCTTTCCTGACTCTTCCTACAGGTGTGTGCCACCACACTCAGCTGAGTTAGTTTGCTTTCGATATTTTAACTTCAAATGTAGATAGAATGAGCCTGTCTCCCAGTTGGGACAGGACACCCCCAGTCCATGCTTAGTTGTGTTTATTGATAGTTTCCACTTCTAGGAATATCACAGTTTGGACATTTCACTACATAGCCACCTCACTTACCTGTATCCAAGCACTGAAATGTAGATATAATGCTAACACTTAATAAAGTAATCACATCTGTGTTACCACATGCCAAGTATGGTTGATAATGAATACTGAGTTGGTGCTTAAACATGAACCAGTCCCATAACCACTCTATGGAGCAGGCAGTACCCTTAAACCATTTGGAAGAGGAATACTGAAATTTAGGTGAAGTGTTGTTCTACAGAGTTTACTGTCTGTGTACCAGCACCGGGATGGGATGTTGGCTCATATAACTACAGATAGCCTTTGTGCCCCTGAGAAGTTAGTTAATGCCTCTCTTCTGTGTGTATTGACTCAACACCTACTGAGTATCATAGTTTCCATAAATAAACAAATTATTGTGTTTTCCAAATTATAAACAAAAATAAAGCCAAACAACAAAAACCCACACACTGTACATATCTGAATTTCAATCAGGGGGATTCAGACTTGCATAATTATCCTAATTGTAGCCATGTGTGGGTATTTTCATTGAGTGTGTGTCCATGTATAGTTTGTGTGTGTGTTGTGCACCAGTGAGCAACAGCAAAGAAAAGTTATTTCTTATTCTCAAAGTCAGAAGTGATCTTAGGAGTTCCCATGTGTTGAAACATGAAATAGTATGTTATAATCATTGTGGGGGCTAGGAGTTAGAGAGGGACAAGGGGAGAAAACATACTTGACTGGTCAAAAATGTGTAAATTGCTGACAAAATGACACATGTAATTAAGAGTGCTTCTACCATTTTACCTTGTGGTTTACACCTCCAGTGTTGAAAAAGAGAGTGACTCCCACCTCGCTAATTACCATTATCACTGAAATGCTAGGGTTGCAGTCATTAGTTCCATGTGCATTTAATTAGAGGAAGGCTGAAATTGGATTTAACTTATTACTTTTTCATGGATCACTTTCTTGTCATCACTTCAAATTGGATTGCAGCCCCAGGTAACTAATTATGAGAGCCACAGGATCAAGAGTGAAAAAAAAGGTAATTAGGAACAACACTGTCGGACCCTCACTGGTCATCCACTTGTGCTTCAGGAAAGAGAATAAAAAGGAAGGAAAAAAAAACACTCAGGCCTTATTTGTAGTATTATAGATGAGAGTGTTGGAGTCATGTAGCATTGCTAGGCATCATGAGAGTGTGTCACCTCCCATCGTGGCTTCTGTGATACACAGCTGAGTTGAAGATGTTGCCTCACTGTGGTTCCACAATCAGCTGCTTAATACCTAGATTAAACTTGTAAAAGCAACAGATTGGTGGTAGGTATGTGGCATCTCAACAACTGTGTCGTCTAGGGGCCTCCAATATATGATTACAACAAAGCTGTCAAGATGCCTCTGTGCCAAAGTACAGAATATTTTAAGTACAGGGAGTTAGAATTTAATGAACGCATTAATGTTCCAGAAACATCATTCATATCTGACAGGAAGACCTATCAGTCAGCACAACAGTAAGGTTTAGGGTTTATAAATTGAGAGTTGCTGTCAAAGTTTCCAGGGTTCTGTGATCCTCAGGCCATTTACTTCTAGTTTGTTCTTTGAGCGCGCGTGCGCGCACACACACACACACACACCCCTCACATGTTGTAGAAGCTTCTTGAGGTTCTGTTTCTCCTTCCACCCTCATTGAAAATACTTTAAAATAAATTATATTGTTTCCATGTGTAGAGCAGAATTCAAAACTGCAAGCAGTCAATTTTATTGACATCGTCTGAAAAAATGTTGATGACAGTTCGAGGATGTGAAAGGATTGGATTTTTAAAGTCCCCAGTGCTGTGTGGCAAAAAAAAAGTAATACGCTCTCATTACTTGAAGGTCTATAAGTTAGCCCTTCCTAAGAATGGACCTTTCTTAAAGAAATAAAGAAGAACTTCCTCTTTGCCAGGTTGACATTATAGTGAAAAGACATCATATCAAGCCTGCAGATTGCCTTGTAAGGAAAAAGGCTTTAAAAAAAAAAATCTGTCGTACTCCCCCACCCCCATCTCTTTTTTTTCCAGTAGTGGAGATTGAACCCAGGACTTTTGCCCTGAGGTACATCCCTAACACATTTTAAAATTTTCTATTTGAGACAATGTCTTGCTGTGTAGCCCAGGTTGTGCTCAAACTTGAGATTCTTCTGTCTCAGCCTCCCAGAGTGCTGGGATTACAGGCATGCACCACTACTCTGAGCTAAAAAAGGCTTCTTGATTTCCGATAGAAATGAATCACCAAAGAACAGCTAGAGTTTCATTAAGTTGTTTAAAATTGGTTTTAGTGTTCTGTTAATTTAAGCAAATAATCCTACCCCAAGTCTTGGGTGACTTTCTGACCTGGGTGCACAAGACTTGCTCATTGTTCACCAGTGAAAGGGGAGGATAGTCTAAGAGAGCCCACCCAGCAAAGGTTCCTGCATTAGTATTCCCAAAGTAAAAAAATATCATTCCTGGAATTATGCATCTCTTTCCTGTGTGAACCTTCCACACAAAATCTCAAGAACCAAAATAGTAATCATCAAGTCTAATGCAGAAAATTAAGGGCTTTTTTTTTCTTTTGGAACATCTTAAGTTGATTTAGGATTTTGTACACAATATTCGTCTGTGGTTGAAAGGGGGCACATGGAGGTCAAGTGATGTAGTGTTTTCTATTTTTCCATATGAGGCTCACAGTGTGTGATAAAAGCAAACTCCTTTATTTTCTAAGTCTGCAAGAATTTCTGATGAAGTACAGAGGGCACGTTCCCTGTCAATTTGAGTAGCCAGCATTTGTTAACTACTGTTTTTTCTCCCTTCTTGTGAGTCTTTACTTCCCTGCCCCCACCTCCCTATAAACCATGGCACTTTTCTGACATATGCACAGTGAAGTCCTCCAATCTGAAACTCATTAGCACACAGCATTGGACTCTGTCCAGTGGTTAGAAAATTTCCTGAAGCCTAGAATAACAGCATACGGTGCAACACCGTGGACCAGAAGTGACAATGGGGTAGTCAAGTTCCTCTGGTACCCTGCCTGCTGACCTCTAGACACTGCTAGACCCAAGTCTTGCATATGGGATGGGCTCAAAACATTTAAAGAAATACACTTCTGAAATGGAAGGTGAAATACCTTTTTCTGCTGTACTGACTTTTGAGGGGTTGAATTAGAGGTATTTATCAACATTAGCTACATAAACATTAAAGACAGCCCTTAGACAAACAAGCTATAACCCAGTTCCTGTAATATTTTTCAGTTTGCGAACTATTGTGTTTTAGTTCATTCTTTCACAAATGCATTTATTCATTCCAACCTTATGCAGTGAACTTTGTATTGTGATAATATGAGGAAGATGCAACCCCACGCTAACTTTAGAAAAATTACTATGGGTTAAGTTATTTTAAACCACATTTTGAGCAGGCACCTGAGTCACAAAAAGCTAATAGTAATACTGTTAAATGTCAAATGTGTCTAGTACCTTCTGGGTGCCACCTACTGTGCAACAGCCCTACAAGGGCTGTTTACATTTTACTACTGTTTATATTTTATAGATGAGCAAAGTATAGCAAAAAGAAGTTAACTATCCCAAAGCCATGCAACTGATAAGTGACAGAGCTGGGATTCCAGCCCATACTGTCTGGCTGAAGAATTTCAGTTCTTAATCCTTTGTACTCTGTTCTTTTCATTGAGCTACTGCCTGGGCCCAGCAAGCAGAGACGATGAAAGGAACGAAATCAGAGTTGCTGATGCCGAATGCTTGTCACTAACCACCAGACCGTGCTGTCTCCTAATGTAAACATATGTTTATGGGCATTTATGAAAAATAGTGCTTGTAATTGAAATATGCACTTTCTAAAGGGAAATGACGCTTGGGAAAGAGAAGAAAGACAAGTACTACTCAAAGCCAGCAGACAACTCTGCAAGTAATTGTCCAAAGGCAGCCGTTGAAATTGAGAAGCAGTTTGGAAAATGTACAGTTTGGGAAATTCGTGTTTCAATGTAATTACGGTAGTTGTGAGCTGATGTCATGCCTAGTAACTGTTTTTGTATTGCTTGGGCCTTTGTTACTGAGCTGTGATATCATGAGCAAACTATTATAAACATAGCATGGATATAACATGCTTGTGTAACAAAAGATCGGGAACTTTTATTAAGTTTGTTTTCCTTGTCATATTGTAAAAATTTATTATGTGTACTGTGTATATTAGAAACAGATTTGGGTAATTCTGTCTAAATGAAGTCATCCCGGCTATTTCCAGACTGTCTGTTTTTGGTTGTGAATAATTTTCATACATCAGATGGTTGTCATATTTAGTCGCTCTCAAAATTTTAAAGAGAACATATCCCATTTTGAACTTTTGGTGGACTTCAACTGCCTTGCTGTTAAGATTGTTTGAGTTTGAAATTATGGCTGTGTAAATTACAGAGACTGAATACTCATCATTTCTGAAGGGTCTAAGGTTGCTGCCTTTTAGTCATAACTTTCCCTCCCTCATCAAAAGAACAGATTTTTAACTACTTAAGTAGGAGAACTTGAAGCTGCCAGGACACAATTGGCCAGAGAGTGCCAGCTCTTGTCCATTTTTGTTACATCCCAAGGAATTACTTTGGTAAACATTCAGGGAGACAGAGCTCAGCATTTATCAGTGTTCATGGTAAATGTGGATTTCCAGTGGGTATGTCAAAACTTCTGCATGACTCCATCCTTCCCAGCTGCTCTCTTCCTACTCTGTTGGCTGCCAGGCACTTAGAACTAGAATTTTCTACTGGCTGTTTCAACTTGTTGTTGTTGTGTTTTGTTATTTTAAAACCAGTCCTTTCTCTCCTAACCTTCTGAGAGTCTGGCTTTGGTCTTTATCTTTTTCCTGATTCCAGAACTTTGAGGCTGCTAGGAAAGCACTGTACCACTGAACTACATTTTCAGTTCCAACTTTCCTGTATTTTACTGTCAGATCACATCTTGGCCTTTTGGTTAAGATCAAGTGTTGTATTTTATTGTCAGTAAATTCAGTGGCCATGTCTCTATGCTTGCTTCAACCTTTCTAACCTCTTAGGACATTATAAGTTGCTTTTGCTGTTTTCTTTGTGGGAACTGTTGCTTTTTAAGCTTCTTTAGATCAGTATTTCCTGGCCTCCACGCCTTTCTTGTCCTGCTTTCCAGTTCTCTTATGGAGTTCAAGTTTATTTTTTTTTGTAAATTCATTTCTTTTGATCCCTGTGATAGTGTATCTGTGCTCTTTGTCACTTGTGCACTGTGACCCCAAGCCTATTTATAGTCCTCTTAACTGCTCATCCATGGCTCACTTGTAGTGGGACAATTTTACTTTCATAGCATCGTTTGTTATCTCTTATCCAAGGGATAACTTTTATTTATTAGTAACAGGCATTGAAGTCATCATTGACGTATTAACTTCATTCATCCTCACCATGTTCATCATCACTTCTGCCCTTTTCCTTCTTGCTAGAATCATCCACCCATTCTTTTTGCAGCTGTGTGCTAAAGTTAGCACTTCGGGTATAGACCATGTGCTTGGATCTTGGCGAAGACTTTCCATTCTTCAGCCCCATCTTCACTCAGAACTCTTTGTTTGTTTGTTTGTTTGTTTGTTTGACAGGGCCTCACTGTGTCACCAAGTTGCCCATTCTAGACTACAATTTGTATTCGTCCTGCTTCAGTCTTCCTGAGTGCATGCACAACCTACCACACCCAGCTTCCCCTTCTGATCTTCATATTTATCCCACACCTGATGCACCGCTCTCAGCCTAATCATTAGTATATTGGTGCTATATTTTTCAGTATATCCTGGCTCTACTCTTACCTGCCACACCAAGTGCAAATTCTGCTGCCTTCATCAAGTTTCTAGCTTTGTTTAAATAAAGTGTTCTGACAGGAAGGTTATAACCTTTTTACTGGAGAGAATGAGGGAGAGTCAGGAATTCTGAATCATCATGGTTGACTTTCTTAAGGAGGCAGAATAAACACAGTCCATTTGAAAACACTCGAGGGTCCCAGAAATCCAGAGTTGCAGATATTGCCTGCTCTGTTACCTGCTGTTGAGAATGAAGACCCTTGAGGATTAAACTGTGTTTGAGTTTCATTCCAAAAGAGTATCTGTCAGCTTTCTTCAGAAGGAGTTGAAAAGCCACATGATGTGAAATGCTTTCCTATTTCTCTTATCTGCTGTGTTATACTATACTTCCTTTCCACTGGTATCTGTTCCTGCTGCCTGCTGGGGGTGGGTTCCTTCTGATTTCCCCAGGCTCCAGGCCCCACAGGCTAGACCTAATGAAACTGCTTTTAATAAGACAGCAGTGAAATTATGTCTGGCATGTTCTTTATTTGATAGTGAAAAGGAATTGTTATTTATTCTAGAAACAAAATTAGCAAGAGTCCTAAGCACCATAGAATCATCCAGTGAAGAGAGGTTCTGCTCTGCCTGCCAGCTTTGGCCTGGGTATGAAATGGTTGTGCCTAGAGTCCTGTGTGGATGATTCACGATCCAGGTTCCAGGTGGGCTCTAAAGAATTCCAGGGTTCCACGTCTGCTGTGGCCACCAGAGTTAGGCGGTGTGGTATAAGTACCTTCTTGCCATGGTTGACATAGATTTAATTTGACATGATCTTTCCTGATCACATATCAGAGTGGGAAGTACATGGGATTACTTTTTGCTGGAAAGCCTAATTCTGTGATAACTATTGAAATATTGCCCACAATTAAACATGTGCTTTGTGTTTTCCCTGATAGACATCCTTATGGGAGACTGAGCAGATGGCATTCTTAGCCTCACACTGTATCTCTTCATGATCAGATCTGCAGTGTTATTTGTCCTTTGAAGCCATAGGATGTTTTGCACTGGGTCACCATATAAGCTAAGAGGCTAGCTGGGGAGGGAGTGGAATATATTGGCGGAAGGGGCAGTATCACACTGTATGATTAGCACAGGCTGTGGTCACACCAACAGGTTTATGTCTTCGTATTATATTTACTCCTGTGTGACTTTGGAAATGTAAATTAACCTCTCTGTATGCCTATTTTATCTAGAGAATGTAGCTGGTTACTTCACTTACCTGAAGGTGACTGCAGAGATTAAATGATTAATGCCTGATAAGTGTTTGCACAGTGCCTGCAACATAGTAAATGCCCAGTAAAGACAGCTCTTCACATAATTGTGTAAGAAATTGTTTTAAAGGAAGAATGACTACATATTAGAGTACAAATTCACTTGATATTGATCACTATTCAGATGTATCTTTTAGCAATGTCACAGGGACTATTTTGCTTTGTAATCAACTTGTGGGTAACAAGATTTGATGGAAGATATTGGGCTCCTCATCCGTAAAATGGGGTGGTTACAGCATCTATCCCATGGTAGTATTTCTTTGATTTTTCTGAGTTAACATATACAAATGGCTTAGAAAAGCATATAGCAAGTACTTGATAAAGGTTAACTGTCATCTCCGCTTCAGCTGTTATCAACATTACTGCAATGGGGCACTATTTTCCTAAATGTGCCATTTTAGGCATGAATGAGGGTCATGCTATTCTGCAAAATCTATCCTGGCTTCTCTTTTGTTCTTGTCCTCTGAGGACTTTATATGAATTAATTCTAGGCAGTGTTCTAGGCAAAAAACTGGTCCCTAATCTGAAATTATGAAGCTGCAGCATTCTGCACCATGCCTGGCACGAGCAGGCAGTCTGTAGATATTTCTTTCATGAATAAGTTGCTGAATGAGTGAGGAATTAATGAGTGTATCAGTGTATAATGAATTAATTAATGAATAAGCTAAATATGTAAGCCTGAAAAGGAGAGCAACTTGATATGGCTTTGGTTGAAGAGGCTGGTCTAAGGTTCATAAACCTCTAGGAACATTTCAAGACCATCAGCACAGCTTTCAAAGTCTTTAATGCCAGTCCTGTCTAAATTTTTTATCAAGTGAATGAAATGAATCTTACCGGGTATGGAGTAGAAATCACCAAACCCCAGCAGTGGGGTTAAGATGCCCTAATGCCCTCTGCTTGCCTTTGTACATTCACTAATCATTTTAAGGTATAATATTAATGACCTAGAACTTTAATTCATAAGTACAGAAAATTAAAGGTGACTAAAGGCAAAATATAGCAATATATTTGGTGTCAAGATTAAGTTCTATGAAACACAGTGAAGATAGAATAGATTATTAAATATACTTGGAGTGAGGATGCAAAATATACCTAAATGTCTCATTTAAAAAGGAATTGGTTTACTTGATTATTTGCAACAGTGTCACACTCAGGAAAATCTAAGACAAATGAAAGCAAAACAGAATTTAATTGAGCTATTATTTTGCAGACTTTGGCTTGGTTTCAGACAGTCTAATCAAATTGTGCTTTGCTCAAATAACTAATGTTAAATGCAGCCTACCAACAGATGTTTAAAAAGAGTCTAATTGGAAAGTCTACATCCTGGATTTAGTCTGTCTCACTAGAAAAAAATAGCTTCAAATTTGTATTTTTGAAGACGACACCCAGTGACAAGATTTTGTAGAAAAAAAAACAAGTTTTTTTCAATAATGCTTGGTGCTCAGGGGGAATTATCTTGAACAGTCAAAGGTGGCATGCTAGAAATTAAATTTCTTGGAAATTCTCCAGCTTGGTGCCATGTAGAGCTCTATGGAGAAATCTCCTTTATCATATTACGTCACCAGAGTCCTGTTTCAACCCCTGGATCATGTCAGGGGCCCATGTACTATAATTTATAATGAACTCTTGCAAGTCATGCAAGGCACATACTGATTGATGACATTTAAAGGTACTGTCAAGGTGGCTAGGTAATGAAGTTGACCTTGCTGCATCATTGTCTCAATTTCAAGTTTGTATATATAAAGTATTTCACCTGCCATATTTGCTTGGAATGTTTCATGATATCTATAAAAGGAATTTGGTTTGAGAGTAACTCTTTTCTTCCTTTAGACCAGGAGTCAGCAGACTTTCTCTGTAAAGGGCCAAATGGTGAATATTTTTGGCTCTATGGGCCACACCATCTCTATAGCAACTACTCTGCTGTTGTCATGTAAAAACAGACATAGACAATACGTAAATGAGTGGGCATGGCTATATTCCAATAGAAATTCATTTGTGGACCCTGACGTTTGAATTTCATATAATTTTCACATGCTATGAACTACTCTTTTTAATTTTTCCCTCCAGATACTTTAAAATATAAAAACAGAGGCCATACCAGCACAGGTGGCAGGCTAGATCTGGGCTGTCATTTGCTGCCGTTTGCTTTAGATGACTGGATGTGATCATGCAGACTGTGTATTGAAGAAAGATGCTTTACTGACAGGCCAGCAAGGACTGAAACACAGTCCTCATTTACCAAGCCATGGGCTTTGTCTCTGTGAGAGAAGTATCTTGCCATAATTTGCACAGAGGTACCACCCAACTCTCTCCTTTCTATGCTCTTGTTCTAAAATCTGTCTGCACATAGAGGTAGGCACAATGGTAATGCTGGTTTATTCTTCACATATTTTCAGATGCAGAGAAATTGCTTTGGGTGGCAGAGCATCTTAGTAGCCCATACCACATACTGTATAAATTTGAGGAAGTCATCCTTTCATGACACCTTACTCCCATCCATCAGAATTATCTTTATTATATAGCTGATTTTATTACCTTAAAATTTCTGCTGCCATCTGCCAAGAAAATATCTCACTAGTTTTCTAGACCAACCATGTCTAAAATGTGAATGGCTCTGCCTTGAGTCCGTGATGTCATGACACTGCATCTGCATGGAGCCCTCCTGCAGTGCCCAGTCATGTGCTTCTGTGATTTCCCTCTTTTGTTTGCATTTTGAACCCAAGCATGTCTGATTTCAGCAAAGTGATTTACCTCTGTGAGTCTCAGTTTCATATCTGTAAATGACTAGTCAGTGGTGTTCAACCCTGGGAAGAACATAAGAATTAGTATAATTATTATCATCATCAATATCAGTGCTCAGAGGTTTTAAAAATGATAGGTATGTTCTTGAATTTGATGTAGTGCATGAAAATCTTGAGATGAACCTCCAGCAAGGTTATGTTGAAAACCCTTCCTAAGTGCTTTTTATGCATACCTGTGGTTGAAGACCCTTTATCAAGGTGACAGCCAAGTTCCTTTCAACTTCTAATCTCAGTATTTGTTTCATTCTATTTTTTCTGTATTTCTTCATTCTGTAGTCACCTACAGGTAATAGAAATGTGCTTGCTAGTCTCATCTCACCATTGTGAACCATTTGTGTTTCTTAGAAAATATAATGTTAGGGAATCCTAGGTCAGTTTTTGCCCTTAGATGAATTGATCTGGAATGTGTCCATGGACAGCAAGTTATATGCACTGTCAGAGTTAGGTCAGGGACCTGCGCTGTTCATGGAGACCTACAAAGCTAAGGAGTGAAGAAAAAAAATTGTCTGGTTGATGTCACAGTTTGAAACATGTAGCTTGTCTCCTCACTATAGGCTATGCATTTCTTCTTTGAAATGGACCTTTAAACCACATTGTTACAATATGTGCTTATTTATATATTATTTCTAGACCAGCCCAAAATGCACATACTCTTAAGTCTTACAAGCTGCTAGTGTGATTTCCTACCAGAGTCCTTCGGATAACTTTCAGGTAAGTGTTGAAATTGGCCCATGGTCAGTATCACACCTGTTTGCTAGGAGTTGGGCCATACCTCTCTCAGATACTTAAGTGTTATTTACAGTGTAGACTCTGTTTATCTAGGACCTTTTTTGTGTCGGTATTTTATAAATACCTGAAACAAATGGCTATTCTGCTTATTTTGAAAAATAGAGACAATAAAAATACAACCAGTGTGGAACCAAAAAGACAGACTGGACTTTACTATGTCTAGACCTCTTTACCATGTTAGCATGTGGCAAACTTTTTTCTTTATATAAACCTCTTCAGTCTATTACTGTTATGGCATTTTGGACTATTAATTGCTAAAAGCACAACCATCCTTCAGCAGTATGGTTCATGAAGTCCCTATAGCATTCAAGATTTTTTTTTTCTTTAAGGAACACAAGATACTTACCCTTTATCAGCAAGTAGCCCATCTTTTTTTTGTTTTTTTTCCTGGTAACACAGTTTAGCAATTGGTGTTCTACAAAAGAGAGATTATATTTTTTGACTTGTGAACAGCAGGTCAGACATTTCAAAGAAAATTTAGAGAACAGTAGTTGTGAAAATATACACAAATGAATTTGAAAATAGATATTTCACTGCCTACACAGCTCTATTTAGAATACTGGCTTTGGAAATGCATTCTAGGAACCTCACCATTTTGCATGACATGGTGTCAGTTCATGTACAATATATTAATACTTAATTGAAGATAATGTATCTATGCATCAAAGGCATAATTAACAGACGTGCTCAAACTTATATAGATCAGGATTTTGACTAATAGAAGTCTGGACAAAGCTGGTTTATAAAAGGATCTTGAGACTGGCTGTGATTTCATCCTTCTGTCCAGTCGATGATGTCGGCAGCTAGAATTGCCCCAAGGGTGGATAGATAAGGACCACCTTCACCTCCATCCATACCAACCCTTCGATACCACCCCTTTTGGTTGACCTCAGGACCTGCTGAACTTAAAGAGTATTGACTGTCTTATTATATGCAATTACTAGCTGGTTTCCATTAGTGTCAGGACATGTCTCTGATTGTATGACCTGAAACTTTAATAGAAAACTCCTTAAAGGATCTTGAAACAGATCCAAAGGCAAAATCCTGGAACTTGTTTTAGAAGGACTGATAAACCAAGAAAAAAGTTTTTTTTTATCGTCGGAGGAAAATCAAAAGGTGAAAAATATCTTGTACAACCTGAAAATTAATACAAAATGCAGATTTCTGTATCCACCAGCAAAGTTTTGTTGGAACACAGTCACACATCTGCTTTCTTGTTTACTGCTGCTTTCAGCAGCACTGAGTTGGTTGCTACAGGGTGCACACGACGTCCTGCAAAGCCTAAAGCAGTTGCTGTCTTATGGAACTCAGAAGTTTTGAACAGTCTTCAGAATATCTTTACAGAAGCTTGAACTATCTAGAAAATTGTGGACTTCTGGATAAATGGAAGGAAGGAAGGAAGGAAGGAAGGAAGGAAAGAAGCAAGGAAGAAAGGAAGGGAGGGAGGATGGCAGGCAAGGAAGGAAGGAAGGAAGGAAGGAAGGAAGGAAGGAAAAGAAAGAAAACTAAAGAAAAAGAAAATAGGACTTCTCACTTAACTTGGAGGGAACTGATAGAGAACAGTGTTATTGGTGGCCAAGAACATAGCATTCTCATGAGAAACTTACTGATCTTTCTTATTATTATCATCATCAACAAGATCTAAGTCTTATGTTGATCCTTATTAATGTAATTATTATTTTCAAAATCTAGAAGTCATTTGGAATTGAAAATAAGGGCTGAGAATACAGCTCAATGATAGAGTGCCTGCTTAGCATGCTTGAGGACTAGGGTTTCATTGCTAGCATCAACCAGAAAACAAACAAACAAAAAACGTTGTTGTAAATGATTGGGTGGTTCCATCTGAATGCAAGGTCCCTAGAAGTTAATGTGAGAACAGACCAAGGCATTAGTGAGTCATTCGTATATTTACTCCTTTGTCTATTTATACAACATTCATGTTTTATTAGTACATGCTTGTGATACATACCAAATATATACCACATTTCAGTTATTTTCCTTTCCTTTGCTCTTCTCTCTCTCTCTCTCTCTCTCTCTCTCTCTCTCTGTCTCTGTCTCTCTCTCTCTCCTTATATATCCTTTCCATCTACAAAAGCTCATACTAACAATTATTACATGCCTATTAGGTACTGGTCCTACTTGGTCCTTTAATACAGAGTTGAGTATTTCTTATTTCTCACATTAGACTTAAAACTGTACAGAAACAATTAGAATGTAATAGAATAAATGCCCTAATAGAGGTATTAGGATCTGGTAACATGTGGATCTGTTTGAAATATAGCTAGTGTCATTTGAAATGTGACTAATACAACTGAAAAATTGAAATTCAGATTTTTATATATCAAATTTAAATAGCTACATGGAGCTTAGTGGCTACCATTTGGGTTCATGCAGATACAGAACATTTCCATCACCATAGAAGGCTCTGTTAGACACTGCAATTCTTGAATTCTTTTGCCTTTTAAAATATTTTGTTCTGCTGATAAAAGATTGAAAAGTAGCCTGTCTCTTTTTGTTATTGTTGTCATTGTTGTTATTGGTGTACTGTTTTGTTTTTGTTTGTGGTGCTACAGATTTAACCAAAGGCCTCATATATGCAGGGTAAACGCTGTCTACCACAGGGCCATTTTCCAGGCCACAGTTTCTTTTACTGTGACTTCTTCATATGTCTCCAAAATGTGTCTGTCTTACCCCTTCCCACATATATTTTCCTATATTCTCTTCTTACTGTATTGCTGTCAATAGAGGACAATACTTTGAAAATCTCTGGGAACATCTACTGCCTCCATTTTCTCCCTAGAGGGCTAAGTGTTTACTCTAAATATGAAAAACTTCAAAGACTTGAAACTTTGAAGGAAAATAAGTCAACCCCCTCCCTCGCAGTGAACCACAAGCCCCTTTGAAAACTGACAATTATTTTTATTTGTGCAGACTTTAGATGGAAAGAAGAACTTCAAAGAAGAATTTGAAAAATACCTTTCTCACCAAAAAAGCTGAAATCATTTCCTCTGAAAATTTCCTTCCATCTAAGGTTTACTTAGGTCCCAAAGACAAGCCTCCTCCGTTCTTCCCTCTGACAGAACCATGACCTTCATTTTCCACTGATTCTGCAGTAAGGGTCCCCAGATGTCCCAAGGCTGGCCTCCTCTCTCAGGGACAAATGCCAGCACACCTGACTTCCTGTTGGCATTATAAACCTTCCAAAGGTTGTTCATACTTGTGCTTCTCATCCTTGCTCCCCCTCCCCTGGGGTGAGGTTTATGGGTCTTATATTAATAGTGACAATGATTGATAATTATATTTCCACTTTAATTTAGACTTATACTTGATATTTCCATTATGATTAATAATAATAACAACAACCATTACAATCACAGAACTAAGTATTGATTAAATGTGTTATTGGTGAGACAAAAAGCTTAGACTTGCTCTTAATTTTTAGCTTGGGTTGCTGACACTATGATAAAGTTTAGTAATCCCAACTACTCATGAGGCTAAAACAGGAAGATTGCCCAGCCTGGCCAATTTAATGTTTAAAAAACAAGGTTGAATGAGGTAGTCCAGTGCCTTCTGGGTTCAATGCCCAGGATCCTAAAGGAGAAAGGGCCAGTTACCACATGTGTGACTTCACCCAAGTTAGCTCACTTACAAGTTTCTATGATGTAGAAATGCCTATGCAGCAGATTAATTTGCAGGGTTAACTTTACAGTGCACCCAAACACAGAATCTACCACATACAGTACCTTCTTTTGCAGCTGTGATGACATCATTTTACTAGGCTATTAGTTATGGAAGAAATGAAATTTTTTGTAATATTGGGTTTTTCAGTGGTTGAAGATAAGCAGAATGACAAAACTGTCCACTCTCACATGCATTTCAGAGCAAATTGTATTGAGGATGGCCAGAGCTGTGTTCTTACCTCCAGATTGTTCACATATAGCAGACAAATTGAAGGCACAAAAGCCAAAGAAAAATGTGCCATCTGGATGTCCCCATCCACTGTCCTCTGTCCAGGGCATCTCTAGAGAGTCTGCAGTCAACTGAGAAGAAAGGATAGGTTTTCTTTCCCATTCTGACCCCTCAAGTTCCATCTCTAAACAGGAAGCTGTACTTTTTGTCTTTCTTTAACCTGATAGTTACATATTTGCAAAGAGGACCAGAGAATGCTGGTGTTTTTCTTGAGTTCTATTTTTCTTGGGTCATGCTGTTTGGGGAAGGGAGACATGGATTATAGAGATATCTTTTCACCAGGCCATCCAGACAGAGATGCCTGCCTTCCCTTGGGGGTTGAGCAGACTGAGTTATTTGTCACTCTTCATTACCCTGCCCCGCCCCAGGGTGGTTGTCTTCACACCTGCAGGACACTTGTTCTTTCACTTCTGTATTATCACATTATTTATCGCATTTATGGAAAAAAGGGGGGTGCAAATGTTTTCTAACAGCCATTATGACAACTTTGATACAAATAGGACAATACTGTTGTGTAAAATAACCAAGTCCAGTGTGATGATGCACACCTGTAATCCCAGCACTCTGGGAGGCTAAGGCAGGAAGATTGCCAGAATGAAAGCCTGGGTAGCTTAGTGCCTTAGCCAGACCCTGTCTTAGAATAAAAAATAAAAAGGACTGAGGACACAGCTCAGTACAAAGCCCTTGTTTCATTCTCTGTACTAGAAGGGTTGGGTGGGGGGTTGTCTAAGAAAATATGAAAGAAGTTAGGATAAGAAATTCCTTGACAGTAGGAATTTTGAGATGTATTTTATAAAGGACACAAGACTGAGAAAAGAGTCAAGGCTGAGAAACTGATTCTCCATTAGAGACACAAAAGACTGGCCCCTGAGCTAGATGCAGTTTTGCTTGCACATACAGTGTTTAACATTTTTAAGAGTTAGTTACAAAACTTAACATTTGTAAAGGTTTCTAACTAAAACCACAGCTTCCAGCTTCTCCTAGAAAGAAGTCAGAAGCAATATACATATTACTGGTTATCTGGAGCTGACAAATATCATCCCTTCCTCCCTGCTATATACTTAAGGTGGCCTGTTTATCTTATTTCAGTCACCCACCTGTCAGCTCTGAACCCCTTTTCTGAATGGCTTGCAATTGCTTTAAGCCACTTAAGACTCTTAAGGTTTCAGCATGCTGTCACAAGCCAGCCCAAACCCATACATTTAGGAATTCTGGAGTTTCTGTAACTGTGTACCCTGACTCTAGATCTAATTTTTTTTAACTAGAGGCCCTGTGAAAATTGGAGCTCAATCTCTGGTGCTCGTGTGCAGTAATGGTCCCTTTACAGCAGCAGTGGAGCAGGGGCTGGTGTGTTGCTGCAGAAGGGACATGTGCGCAAACCAGAACAAACATTATTGCCCTCATTATGAGGTTTGGATGCTCTATGAGTTATGCTAAACTTAGTATCTTGAAATGATGACATCAACACGTATTCTTTCACACATTTTCTGTGGGTTTGAAGTTGGGATTGTTAGTTAGGTTGTTCTGACTCCCACTCCCTAGTGAGATTTCAGTCCTGTTCAGTGTGAAACTGTGGTGTGTCTGGGGCTGGAGCATCCATTTCCTGAAAGTGGCTTATTCTCATGGCTTTTTGACAGGAGGGTCTGGTGCTTCCTTATGCAGGTCTCTCCATGGCATTGTGTGAGTGACATCATGGCATAGTAGCTTGCTTCTCCCAGAATGGTCTGTGTCTTTTGTGTCTTTTAGTCAGCTTTCCATTAATATAACAAATACCTGAGATAATCAAGTCACAAAGAGAAAAGCTTTATTTTAGAGATTCCAATTTTAGAGATTTTGTGTCATAGGTAATCCCATTGCTTTTTGACCTGCAGCAAGGTAGCAAATCGTGGTGTGGAATGCATGGCAGAGTAAGCTGGTTACCTCACACCTTGGATATGAAAAGAGAAAAAGGCATCATGTTGTCTTCTTCAAAAGCATGCCCTGTGACCTCTAAAAGGTCCCACTATCTCCCCCCGAGCAATACTGCCTGTGAGTCATTTATCCAAAACATGTCAATAGTTAAAAATTGCATACCATTGCTTCTGCTGTATTTATTAGTCATGTGGACAAGACATAACACAGTGTTAGGCCTCCAGGACCCAAGAATACTAGATGGTGGGACTCTTCGAAGCTGTCTTAGAATCTGGTACCATCGATACCAGCCTCTGCATTATCCCTATTTAGAGTCACTGCATGGGTGAACCCACATAGTGGTTTGTAATGTGTCACTTCCCTCGGCTGTGTTAAGCAGAGAAAAGGTTAAAAGCAAACATGTGGCCTGAGCCCTGAGCATTAGTACAGTCTTGGTTCAAAACCATTGGCCAATGTAATGTGTGTCTCGTCAAAAGACGTACTTATTACTAATGAGGAGACATTGACAAAAGTCAGGTGTATTGTGCCAAGATTTCTGGCGACTTGAACTTTTTCTTAAATTCTCTACTATTATTATTCTTGCCCTCACCACTGAAACACTGTGAGACTTTAGAAAATTATCTTGAAGTGATTTTACTGCAAGTAAGTAGCTGAATATACATAACTACCTCTGTGTTGTCTCAGAAGACTTTAATATTATTGGTATTGTCTGACCAGTAAAGTAGTTAGGTGCACAGACAGAAGTTCAGTAGCAATTAGGTCCCTTCAGCAAGTTCAACAGACTGCTAATGAGAATCTTCATCCAGCATCTCAGAAATCATTTGGTAGCTAGATTGGTCTGGACATTCTATCAAGTGCCCAGGGTAAGAACAAACAGGGTTCCTGACCTCATGGAGAGGACATTCTCATGGAGCATTAATTGCTAAGCAAAAAACTAAATCACCGCATGTTGTGTGATGATAAAAGTTGTAAGGAAACCAATCTGGTTATAGTGGACATGATGGTGATGGCTGCCCGTGTGAACTATCCTTTGGCTAGAGACCTTAGTCAAGGGAGAGATTCTTAAAGTTATTGGGGTTCTATTCCAAGACAAAACCGAACTTGCTTTGTTTTTCCAGACCTTAAGGCTCCATCTGCTCTCTTGCACCTGGGTTCTTCCACTGGGCTGCTCATGGTTGCCTGTTCGCTGTGCATTCTTAACTAGTCTCACAGTCCTGTCCTACCCTTCTCTAAAAAAAATTATTTTCGGATCCTAAATTGGATTCACATGCTAGACACATTATGCTGTGGCTAGTCTAGTGTGTATTTCCCCTTTTTCTCCCCACAAGGATTTTATAAAACTTATTCATGCAAACAGGTATTTTTGTTTGTTTCACATGAGTCGCTTTTGCATAATATAACAAACCCATGATTTCACGTGTACAGTAATTCATAGAAAGTGATAGTCATCTTGCTTAGATACCTTCCTTCTCAAAACTAACCTGCTAAATATAGTATCTTCTCAGGCCCATATAAGGTGCCATTAAAAAAGAGAAAAGAAAGGTCAGAGTTTCCCCACCCACGAATTTGGTTATAAAAACAGCAAAGCAGGGTTTTTTTGAACTTGCATCATTAAATTTTTAATTTAAATAGTATCCTGTTTTGACAAAGTGCTAAACCACAGAAGTCTCAGAAAGACACTGTTAAGCTTGTGTCAATACCTGCTGGCATCTCTTAACAGGAAACTTTGGATGGCTTCTGTTGTCATTCTGTGATACACTGACAGGGAATGCATGCCCTTATTTGTTACATCCGGGAAATGGTCAGAATAGCTCTGGTGCAGCTTGATCCTGTTTATATTAACTTTAATATGTTGCATAACGGATGGCCAGACAGAACCTGTATTGTTTCTTTTGTTCGATTAGTTAACATTGGATTTCTGACTTTGCTAAGCGTGATTATAGAGAAAGATTCAATACACTGTCGCACAGGCTCTGTTCTTTTGCAATACATTGTCACACAGGCTCTATTCTTTGATGGACCCAAGAAAAAAACTGAATTACCTGCAACCCTTTCCTTGTCTTGGTGTTTGGATCTCAGTGATTCTCCAGTTCAGCTATGTGGGATATGCAGAGTTCTTAGATGGACTGGACTCTCCCAAGGAAATCCAATTCGTTATTACAGCTCTTTGCTGAAATTCAGTTCCAGCCTTCTTTTCAGCTCAGTTTTTTGCATGTGTAGTAACTTGCATTTTACTGTAAAGGTGACTGCCTCTTTCTTATGGGGCCTTCAGGGTAAACAGCCGTTCATTTCCATCTATGAACACACATGAAGCTTGTGTTTGGGTAGGGTGCCCAGTGCTTCTGAAGTCATTATTTTTCTGTAATGTTTATTCTCCATGGTTGTGCCTAGATAGCTTCTATGCCCCAGTGCCGGGCGAAAAAGTAGCCTGTAATTCTAGCCAAATGTGTTACAGTTGAAAGTCAGAAGCAAGTGATGGATCAAGCAAATAGCTTTTAATTTTACATAAATTGGTTTTCTACTTTGCTTTGGGGCAGAAGTTTGCAGCCCAGGGTCACATTAGATGTTGCTCACGATTTAGAAGAGAGACATTCCTGGAAAGTACGTGGGAAAACAAAACTCAGGATTTCAGCGGCTGCCTCTCATTGGTGAGACTTGGCGAAGAGAGATGGTGCTTGTTGACTAGATGGCAACCTTCATCTTCTTACCAGCTAGAGCTCCTAGAGGTTAGAGAAGGTGGCAATAATTCCAGATTCTCTAAAAGAAAACTAACATGGCATTTGTCCATATAATTTGCCCCCCCCTTTCAGTTCATTGCATCATAGTAGCACTATTTGTGTTGTCATACAAGGAAGAAGAGAAGTTGCTCTTTTGGAAGGCTCACACGTCTCTTTGATAGGAAATTCACTAACAATCCTCGATGGGTAAACTAGACAGCAGTGGGCACCATTGAAGAGAGCACAAAGCTTTCTTTTGCTTCTTACCCAAAGCTAAAGATTGATGGAGCCCATTGTCAATGGGAAACATTGGTTTCAGATTTGGGGCTGCAAAATATATAATTGGGAAGGATTTTGATCTGAAATGTGTAGATGCAATTTTAAATATCATCAAAACACTTAGCCCAGGCTTTGGAAACAAAGGACTTGTATGTATATCCTGTTATGCCACCATAACCTTGGGCAAGTATTTAGATTCTCTGCTTTTGTTTCAGTATCTACAAAATGGCCATGCGTGACAGGCTACCAAAGATCAAACAAAAAGTGGAGCATAAAGCACCTAGCCAGAGATACCTAGCCTGTGACACAAAAGTGCTAATAATGTTATCAGAACTTCATTGGATTGTTGTTAATAATTCTAAAGCACCAGGTTAATATTAATAATGCATTCATAGAAGAAATCTGAGGAATCCCACTAATCAAAACCTTCTATTACTATGAATTTTCATAGTAATAGAAGAAAAAATGAAATTTTGGAATGTTACATATTAATGGAGTGAAATAAAAAAAGGTAAATGGAAGACAGAAAATAGTTTTGAGCTGTTGATGGCCTGGACACAAAGCACAAAAGCATAGAAATCTATACATGCTAACAAGATCATCAAGTGAAAGAAATAAATACCCCACCAATGCGGAATTACTAATGCCTAGATTCGTGTATTTAAGCAACAATTAATTTCTAAAAATCATTTTTTACAAGAGAAAGCATTTTAAAAGTATTGCTAGCATTGTTTATGACAAGGTTAATCCATTAAAAACCTGTATTTTAACAGGCATGGTTTCAATAAGACATTTTGATGACTTTTCTTACACAGTGGACATTTTGGAATGGACCACCATGATGAAAAATGGCATTTCCCTAGAATGTATAGATTACAATGAAATAGTTGCTAACAGATTGTTAAATCATTTATTGCCAGACTCTATGAAAGTATAATTGTCATAATTTGGCAAAGACGATCTAGAACAAAAAAGAAACTAAAATGTCAGATTCTGGAAAAAGAAGAAACAAACTAAAGAGTGAGAAATCAGTGTAGAGTTTATGAAAAAGGCCAATAAAAGAAGAATTTTGAGTGAAAGCTCATCATTGGATTAAAATGTCTTAGCTGTACTTTCATAAGTGTCCTTAGGAAAGTTTGGGGATACATAGTATGTATCACATTTCTTTTAAAAGATATATATTAATATTTATGTATCGCATCTGCATTTAATGGCTTTTATTTGTGCATGTTTATTTTAGAGGTGAAAATGTGTTGATGATATCCCAGACCTAGGTAAATAGAACATACTTTATTGAATTTCAAAATGATGTTACAGCATACCTTGTTAGGAGTTGGTAAATTTGGGTGACAAAAATGCACATGTGGTAAGTTGAAACCTAGTGATCCATGTGTGTCTAGGACAGGCTGGGTATAATTGAGTGGACTGGGGAATCCCTCCCCAAATGGCATGATGTGAGCTGAGATTTGAAATTGCCATCATGTGATTTGTTATTGATGTTTCACTCCTGCTGTGATTTGCAGGGCTGATTGGAAGTATTAGTGTAACACTTCTGAATATAGGTACCTTTTTCCTCATGCAAATATGAGAACCCAGTACAGACTGGCAAATGATGGAGTATGTGGTGCAGGGTAGGATGTGAGGGAGTCTGTAGCTCTCAGAACTTGAAAGTTCAAGGGTTCACCTTGAAGATATCCCAGCTCTTGGTAAATAGAACATACTCTATTGAACTTCAAAATGATGTTGCAGGCATACCCAGATAAGGAGTTTGTAAATTCGGGTGATCGAAAGAAAAATGCACATGTGGTAAATTGAAACCTAATGATTAATGCATTCACCTCCCCTTTGACATAGCTGGAAACAGACTCTCAGATAATGTCATCAGCACTTGGTCTTGTTCCCTTGTTCTGTTCTGCTTTCTTTTTATGTCAGCTCTGTTCTGTGTCATGTTTTTGTCTTGTGGAGGCAAAATGGCTTCTGAGAGTTCCAGAATCACATATTGAAAATTTAACAATCCATTAAAAATAAAAGCGGATCTCTTGCCCAGTAATTCTAGTAAGGACTCATGCATTTCTTCAGTGATTTGGGTCTACTCTGCCTGTGTGAACTGGATTAAAAGGAGAGGAACATAGTGATTGGTGGGACTGAGCCATACACACACCTCAGGTTCTTACTGAATGGAGATGGCTCTCTTGAAGTCATGTAGACCAAGAACAGATGAGGAATGCATTATTGTATTTCAGTTTTCCTTCCAGAAAATAGGGGAGTAGATGCTGTATAGGCTTTTTATCCTTTTATATCCTATCATATTAATTCATTGGTCAACTGATTTAGTAGAAAATCATTTCCCTTGGAGTTGGACAACCTGACATTTAATCCCATCCCTGCAACTAATTGTCTCTAATGCTTGGGAGAGCAGCTAAAGTAAATTTCCCAGAAGTCTCCCCTCATCAGAAACCAGAGAACAAACCAGGCATGGGGACACACTCCTGTAATCCCAGCACTGGGGAGGCTGAGGCAGGAGAATTGCAGTGAGATCAAGCCTAATCTGGGCTGTTCAATGAGTTCATGGTGAGCCTGAACTGCATGTCAAGACTCTATCTCAAAAAACAAAAAAACAGAGAGAGAGAGAGAGAGAGAGAGAGAGAGAGAGACAGAGAGAGACAGAGAGACAGAGAGAAAGAAAAGGAAACCAGAGGATATAGCTATGTTTAGTCCTTTCTTACTCAAAAAGTCTACAGGTCAGCCTCTTTGTAGTGTTTTTTAAAAATTTATACCCATTTCATAGGCTGGTGTGTTCTAGACTGAACACAGTGTGGTAGAATTTTCTGTAAAGGCAGATATATTCTATCTCTGCACTGCCCAATATGATAGTTACAAGCCAACTTTAACTATTGAGCACTTCATATATGTGATTTTGTGATGGAAGAACTAATTTTTTTCTTTCATTTAAGTATAATTTATTCAAATAAAAATAGCCACCTGTGAGTAGTATCCACCATATCAGACAGCTTAGCTCTGGATTAAATGGCCAAGTAGAGTAACATGGATATTTAGACATGTGAAATGTTGGTGGCTATGGAAAATGATTTAAATCTTGATGTCTTATGCCTTTTTGGTTAAAAAGTACTCTAATTTACAGCAAAAACTAAAAGCCGTACTCATTCCCTTAAGTACAGAAAGATTACTCTCTCTACATAGTTCCCAATCAAAACCAAATATTAAGTGTTAGAGGCTGATTATTTTAGTTTTGTGGTTCTTCATGTATCTGTCCCATGAGGTGGTGTGAAGCAATGGAAAGAATGCTTAATTTAGGAGTCAGAAGTTTTAGGTTCTGGTCTCGGTTCTGCCAGTAACTATTTAGATGCATGACCTTTGGCTAGTCATTTTTCCTTCCTGGGCATGAGTTTTCTTATCTGGAAAATGAGGGGGTGGGATTCAGATGATCTCTAAATCAGTGCCAGATCAACATTTCTATGATTCTATGTCTTTGTCTTTGACCTCAAGGCCAGGATGGTGGCTGAGAGTTTCTCTTTGTATAGTCACTGAGCATAAGTACAGAGCATTAAATTAACTGGGAGATACGTTAGACCATTTTTTTCATTTGAAATGTGAATATTTGAACTGTTAGAGTATTCTTCAGATGTCCACTAGATCTGAAAAACCCTGAAGAAAAGTCAAATTCTGTTTCATTATTATTTAGTGTGCTAATCAGATGTAAATTGAGAACAAAATGCAGGACAGATAGCATTTAACTATGCATTCTTAATTTTAAAAGTTCATTTCATCTGAGCTTGCCTCATTGTGCTCCTTACACTGTGGATGTTCCTGTGTAGGTAAGAGCTTCAGAGAGAGTGTTAGCAAAATGGACCAAAGTGAAGACTAAGTGATAGGGTGAAAGGATAGTATGTTCAGTGAGCTTAGGAAGTTGGTTAGTTGATCAAAATCATAATACTGCATGGGAGGCTTCACAAAGGAAAACCAGAGATAAGACTTTCCTTGATACCCAGGGTAATCAGGGATAAGGAAGGATGTTTGGAGTGATTTCATCTGTAGAGGTTGGATTTTGAAGGAGGAGATGAATCACAAATGAAGAGCAAGAGGAAGGAAAGAACATTGGCCAGATTTGCAAGAGCAGGTAGGAGGATTTGAAGTGTTCTAAAGGACAGTGTGGTAGGATGTGTCAAACCAGCACAGAGGGAAAGTAAGCTGGGACTGAATAGAAACAAGATATTTATTTGATGATTTAATTTTGATGTTGGGTAGTGACATAAGATAATTGTGTTGTTATTGCATGATAATGTGACAGTGTTAAGCATTTACTGGTATGATCATGCTAGTGAATGCTCATTGTAATAACTCCTATACCCTATCTCCATAGGATGATTTAGGCAGAATTGCATCTTGTAAGCTATGTTTTTATTTTTTTAACTGGCTATCTTTAAGTATGGGAACACTCATCTCCAGAGATTCATTTTCATTTCAGAAACCTTCTAAAGGTGTTAATTGCATTTTTTGAAAACTCTTATGTAATTATTTAAAATTATTCTACCAACACCATAAATCAGAACTTTTCCCATTATATTGCCGAGGAACATTTATGACCTGTTTAGACAGTTTTGATTTATAGGTTTAGGAAACAAGAATATAGAAACCATTGCCAGGTTTTAATTTGGAAATTTCTCTAGCACATTTGTTTCTGCAGGAAGGAGAAACAGAAGGCTGAGGGGAGAGGTGATTGGAGAGGTATGGTTCATGCTAAGGAGACACAAGAAGAGGAACAAGTCCCTTTTTAGGAGCCAGGCTCTGAAGTGAGCAATTAGTGTGTCCTGCACACGTTTAAGACTTCTAAGTATTTTTGTAGATATTGGCTCCATGTAACAGGTACCCAGCTCTGGGTGAATTCTAGACCCTTAGGTTCTTTATAAAAACGTAGACTTGGAGTGATATCTTCACAGAGTTATGGTGAAGATTTGAGTAGGGGTTTACTCATGCATGCAAAAATTTGTTTGTGAAGCACCTCCTAAGAGCCAAGCACTGTGCTGAGCAAGGTGGTAGAAGGAGAGGAATGGATGTTGTGGACGCTGTGGGGACACTTCTGAATAATCTCTGGCACAAAGCAGGCCGTGGTGGTGATTGTCAACTAATAGCAGTGGCACTCAGTTTAGATGTTGTGAAACATTGGAACACACAAATTCAGAGAGATGATCACAGTATAACTCTGATTATATAATTCCAAGAATTTGAAGATGACAGAACTATGTGTTGAGGAGGATGAGGAAGAGTCAATCTTCTGAAATGAAAATTAAAAATTAAAAAAAAAAAAAGTCTCAGCAGGCTGAAACTGTGGGTCAAAATGAAAAAGTACATTCATGGGAATAAATGGAAAAGCCCAGTCCATGATACAAGTATAGAGTGAAGGGTTCCAGCTTAGCAGTTCACCTGACAATTAGGGCATGATTGTAAAGCCAGTAGGAGCCAATCCAGACCTAGCAGGGGCTTTAGGCTGCTTAATAGAATAATAAGGAATGGATCCCTGCCTGCTGAACTAGTCCTGACACCACCTGACCACCACACCTATGCTTAGTGCTCTTTTGGAAGGGGTAACCCCTCGCCTGTCAAATGCTGCCTGTGTTCTAAGTGAAACTAGAATCTATTTTGTGTGTTAGGGAGAGGGGCAAAGTTGTTTGTCTGGTTAAAAACCATCAGCTGTTGGTACTATAACATGTGATCAAAATATATAGTGTTTCTTTAAAAATTTATTATAATAAAAGATCTATTGCTATAAATCCTCCTCAAAACATCGCCCGCTCATTTTGAATACACTCACACCATTGTTCTTGTCCCTTTATGAAGCAGTTCTAGAAGTCCTCTTTCACAAGTGTCTTTTTGCGGCTGCCTCCAGATCCTGAATCGACCCAAAATGTTACTGCAATTTCTATTAAATAAAAATATTACCAATGTCTGCCTGGCTGCCTGGCAAGCACTAGGTCGTGAGTTCGATCTCTAGTACCTAAAAAAACAAAAAATTACAATGTGGCCCCATCCACCTTATTCACCAGATCTGACACAGGGTGACATCTGTCTCTTCCCCAAAGTCAAAATGACCAGGAACAGTAAACATGTTGATTCACAACATCATGGCATCCATGACAACATAATTTAAGGATACTCATGAAAGACGATTTCCAAAGCTGCTTCAGAAAATGGCAAGAATGACAGGATGTGTGTTCAGAACAAGGGAGAGTATTGTGAGGGGGATTAATGACAATGTATTTTACTGTAGTAACTTTTTAAAAAAATTTAAACACTCACCATATCTTTTGATCATACTTTGCATACATACTTAAGTCTGCAGTGCACAGAATCCAGGTGAGGGCAGAGAAGTGGCAGCCCGAGATTTTCTGCTTCAGAGAAGAAAAATTTATGTTGCCACTAGTTGGGGCTGTTTAATAGCCCAAGGAAGGGTGGGCTGTTGCCTTCCTGTGTATTTTCCCTCCTGCTTTTTTTTTTTTTTTTCCTCTTTAGCCAGGAAGAGAGGTAGGTTAGAAGCTTCTTTTACAATCTCCTATGTTTACATGTGTTTATTTTTCTATCAAGAGGATAATTTTGCCTTATAGAGAAATGTTTTTGTCTAGACTTGGCTCCTTTCTGCTTTACTACAACCTTCACTTTCCCAGTACAAACAAGTCTTTCGCTGTCTGTTCCCTCACCTCTCTCCTTGATTCCTAAAGAACAAGTGAATGGAAAGGAGCAAGAGGCTCCTTCACCCTAATATATCTAGGCTGCTAGCAGAAGTGTACTAAAACAAGGTTGAACTATTTGGAAATTGAACCCTGCCATCAAGGGGTGGGAGATGACCTGAGCACAAGCAGTGGTTATCCTGATTACACTGATTTTGTTAGAATTCTCTTTCCTCCCTGGAATTCAGCACTGCAGTACTTGGTGTTTTGAAAGTTTACCCCTCCTTGGATGCGAGTCCTCTTCAAGTTTTTGTTCCCTAAATTGAATAATAAGCCACCTATATGTCATGTAATATTAAACAATTCTGTGACCAAAATACCTCATCATTGAGGGCATGCTTTTTAGCTTTATCCCACTGGCTTCCAACTGCTATTTGAATGGTAGACTAAACCCTCCAAAATATTCTCAAGGCCTAGCACAGATCCACAGAATCAGAATCTCTGGTTTGGGAGGTAAGGAGTCACACATGAGAGCATACCAATAGCACAGTAAGTTCAAACTGATAATTTGGGAAATAGTACATGTGTGTGTGTCAGCTAGGCTCAAGGCAAGGAGAGACCATGTTTATTGGGCACATGATATGGATGAAAAATAGAAACCATGTGCAAAACAGAGAGTGAGAAGAAATGTGTAAATTGTTAACAAATACAAGTGAAATTGAGAAAAAAAAAAAAAAGAAAACTTACGTGATATCTCAAGAAAAAAGGTAGAACATGAGTTAGAATTGCCCCTGCCATGCTGAATCCATCAACAGGCCCAGTATTTGGGCTTGTGTTGCCTCCTGTGTGAAATCTGCATCTGCTGTTCCAATAGCTCAAGTGTCCTTCCTCACCATCTGCCCTGCTTCCCAGGCAGAGTATTATCCTTTCAGATGGAGCATAACTTTTCTCTTATGTTAGAAGTTCTCTGTTCCCCTTCCATTTAAGCAAGAGCCTCTTCTCTGCTTCTTGGATGCCTGTTTTTTTATTAAGTAATTGATCGGTTGATGGCTAGTATCATACTATGTACTCTGAAAGCACTAGGAGATTTCCATCCCTTTGGGTTGTAGAAATATTAGAAACTCTGGAAAAAGTCTAAAACTCAGCCCATTAAGGCATTAAATGCTATTAGGGCATAAACTGACCCCCATGGTGCCATGCTGGCTGGGCCTCCATAGAAGGCTGTCTTTCCTGTGAAAACATAGGCTGTGAATTAGATTTCATGTTGGCAACCTACAGTTAGTTGTTCCTGACACTTTGGGAAGACTGACCTCCTCCCAGATACCCAGTGGCTCCCTGAGGGTACATTATTTACAGACCACCGAACACCTTCACTTATCCAAGTGGTAGGTGTGGCACACTGAGACACCTGGAAACTGAAATGGGGTGCCATTTTGCCTATTCTAGCTCCTTTAAAAATGCTTTACATTTGATCATTTGGAAGTTATTGGGCAAAGGAGCTGCTGGCTAGTTAAATTTTGGAGTTAGGATCCACATTACTTATATAGCATGAAAAAATAAGGAAGCACAATAACATTTTGGCTTCTGGAATTTCATTATGGCAAAAGGAGGTAATGTGGTATGTGTTAACAATAAAGATGTTGTTAGGAAGCGTTTTAGTGCTTACAGTACAGAGATGCTGAACTGTTTCTTCTCATTTAAACCTTATGTGGGTAAAGTTCTAGAACCAGTTTCCTTTTATAGATGAGAACATGGAGATTGTTAATTTGCCAAAACTACATCCAGGAAAAGGTGTGACCAGGCTAAGAATCTCTAACAGTCCCTTGCCAGAGTTAACATGCTGAGTTGTCTGCCTGCTTTTGATGATCAAAGACAATAGGCCCCGTCAACCTGGTGATTTAATGTTCCATCGGAGCCCAGGAAAGCCTATGGCTTGTCCAGGCCATGGCTGGGGGCCACCACCCCATGCTCAGTAACATGGAAGGAGGTGAGAGCAAAAGTGTTTCCAGCAGTGGAGATGAAAGTGGGAGAAGCTCTTTAAACAAGGCACACTAGTTCAGAAGAAGGCCTGAGCCTCTGTCCCAGTGCCTCAGTCCTCTGACTCCTACATCCTGCCAGCCCCAGCTGTGAATCGTCATTTCTTCATTTATGTTAGAATTAAAGAGCCTACAGAATTTTACATTTGTGTTATTTTAGGTTCCACCCCAGCTGAACAATTGATGTCACTTGATCATATCTGTTCTACAAGGGACTAAAACTAGCTAAGTATCTGTTCTCCCAGCCTTAGTCCCAGCCACCATCTTGGTCTCCAGCTTGGTGGATATGGTAAAAGCCTTGTTTGGGGGTCGTTGAAGTTCAAATGCCCCCCTTACTTTCAGTGAAATATTGGTTAAGTAATTTAAACTCTCAGGACCTCAATTTTTATATGTTATACAATGCTACATATTTCATAGGATTGTCTTAAAGATTGAGAGATGTTATGGAGATGCCAAACCCATTCATCACATACTTCCATAAGGATTACTGTTTTTCTTAGTCATCTTGTTACCAACCACCAGCCTTTCCTTTGTATTCTGTTTGTCAAATTCTGTGCCAAAGTCCCAAGAAATACCCACCCCCACCCAGTTTGTGACAGGCAATCTCTTATAGGATTTCCACCACATCCTTGTTTTTGATTGGCTGTGGTGTTTGTTTTCTTAGCCATTGTCTCAGTGTCACCTGCGCTCTGTAGGCAGCAAAACGGCAAGGGACTGAGCTCTAGAGGACAGAATCACATCTCAGCTGTCTCATTCCCAAGCCAGGTGACCTCAAACAAATCACTTGGGAGCAACCAACATTAGAGGAGTTGCTTGGCCAAACATTTGTAGCCAAGGAACTTGGTATACAGTGGATAAAATAGTCCCATCTCTCATAGCAGGGAAAATGACTTTAAAAATTGACCCCCCCCCATCAAAAACAGTGAAGTATCTATTCAAAATGGCACAGATAAGATGAGGAAATACACACAAATGAAGTTTTGTGACACCCTTACTTTGCTGGTGTATTGCAAATAGTGACTTCAAACCCACATCCCTCATGCTCCAAGCTCTAGGTAACCACCTGCACATGCAGAAGATAACAGGATTTATGTTTCTTAGGTCCTTGGGCATGTGAAGAGATAGGATGTGGTGGGGTTTTGCAACTTCAGAAGGCAGGCCAGGGCGAGAGTTATGGCTGTTGCTGAGGTTATACTGTGAGGACAGAGCCAGGAAGGAAGAGGTCAGGATTAGTGTGGGGTAGAGAGAAGGGTGCAAGTGAGAGCGTGTGGTTGGAGGGTGGAACTAGCTAGCAGTGCAGTGGGAAGGTGGCTGAAGGAAAAAGGGTATCAGAGAACAGTTAACCACAAAGTTCCCTAATTTCAAAGGTCTAGCCTGCTGGGTTGTGACATTACATAGATGTGTCCTGACCCATCTCAAAAATTGGACATCACTGAATTTAATTACGATCAACTAGACATTCCTCCTATTGTTCAAACACAATGCCTTATTTGTTTGAAAAAAGAGACGCTCTATAGGACCTGAAAGCTTCCTGCTTCATCTGCTTTTCCTTGTGAAGGGTGCAATGCCATTTGAAATAATTAAAAAAATGAACAATTGGCCTGCAGTCTGGACTACATACTTTTCAGTAGGAATTTTCTTGAGATATCCCTGGACTTCAAAAAAACCCCTAGTATCTCAGGGGTTTGGAAATTCTTCCAAATTTGTCTTATAATCCAGCCTAGACCTTAGCGTCTACCTGAGATGGAAAAGCCCGCCATCCCACTCCAAGCTAGCCATCTGATACATGAAACTGTCCTTGTTCACTTTTCCTTTCTAATATCAGACAGAATCAGGTAGATGTGGGGGGAGGGTGGCTCAGACCAGGTACTCACAAATTGGGTTTTTTTTGTTTGTTTGTTTGTTTGTTTGTTTGTTTTGCGGTCCTGGGGATTGAGCTCACGACCTCGCGCTTGACAGTCAGGCGCTTATGCCACTGAGCTAAATCCCCAGCCAGCAAATTGTTTTGGTAAAAGCAGGCATGGTTTGCAGGTAGTAGTGAGGTAGTCCCGGAAGAGAGAAAAGTCATAAACACAGAGCACATAAGTAGACATGGAAGTCAGGTGGTTTTATGGTCTTCATCTGAGAGCTCATGTAAATGCATCCAGTATTAAAAATGTGTGACTTCATGGACTCCCAAGTTGTTGGTATGTCACAGGGTTTGTGACCTGGAAGGAACCCCAGGAAAGGCTTTCCAGTGTTTCACACAAAACATTTTTTGTTTTTGTTCCCTGATTTACTGTTGACTTGCTAGTAGTGATTCCCAAGCTCTGAAAGCCTGCTTTTGAACCATATTCCTGGTGGTTCTGTATAGGAACTTAACTGTAAACAGAAAATACATGGAGATTAGTTCTTTGCTAGTGTACCTGGTACACAGGAAGTCAGTGATGCTAATTGTAGTTGTTATTGTTAGTAAAGACATCATGCATTGTATCTCATCCATATTTTCATTTAAGTGAGAAGTATCCCAGAGAGTTGAGGTGGTCCACCTACAATCACACTGTAAGTTTTTGACAAGGGCTTGCATCATGGCAGGGTTAAAACAAGTACTTGAGGCCACTTTGGAGTAGTGTAGCAGGTCGGCCTGCCTCTTCATGACCTGATGAATGAATCCTAGTACCCAGGACTATGTGAAAAATGCCTTAAAGTTGAAAAAGTGGGAAATGTGACCCCACGATTGCTTATCTGGTATGGACCTAGGATTCTATTCCTGAGTTCTTAGACATAGCCTATCTTCCTGGTTTCCCACTTCCTCTGTGCCAAGAGTTGGTTTCCTCACTTTTTTCTAGAAAGAAGGCACATTTTTATCTGACTGTCCTTAAAAGTTGTGTGTGTGCGTGTGAGTGTGTGTGCGTGTGTGTATGTGTAAGTAACTGATGACTACTAAGGAAAGAAAAGTGAGTTGTTGAGAGGTGGAGGGCCCCAGAAAGTGTTTTCTGTGTAGCGGTTTCTATGTCATACAGTGTGGAAGGCAATTATCTTTGGAGGGGATTCCACAGCCCTGTGCGGGCTTCCCCGGTGTGAGATTTATTGTTGGCTGGATTGGGTGTTCTTTATAAGAGCATTTACTGGGCATCTAAAGCGCTGTCAAGAGTGCTACTTCCTGAATGCTTTTGAGGTTGCAAGTGCTAAGCTTCATTTTCCCGTCTTGGAGATATATTTTTGAAATGGTATGCAGGGATTTGTATAGGCCTCGTGCTTCCCATTCACACCGACAGGAGTTGTGCTGTTAAACCCCAGCATGCTGCTGTAGAAATTTACCCCCTAATGCCCAGAGCTCTGCTTCAGCCTTGAGCCTGGCTCCCACATGCTCCGCGGCAGTTTCGGTAGCAAGCGAGGGCCTGGGAGCACATCCCATTGTTCTGGCGAAGTCACGCCAGCTAATCCATCTCAAAGTTAACTGATTTCTCACTTAAGGAGAGGCAAGTGCTCTTCTTCTGCTTTTTCTTCCCCTTCCGTCCTTCTCATGAGTCTTATGAGTGCCAGAAGAAAACTTGAACAGGAGTCGGCTAAATACACTGTATCATGAAACCTTAGGGACCACTGAAATGGGAACAGTGGCCCATTACTGCTAAGAAGGTGTTTTATTGAAAATGCACTGACACACTCTCCCCAGAGAGTGAGCAAAAGAAGGCAGGATGCCCTAGAGTAATATAGGTTTTACTCTAAGGCAGAGTAAAATATAGAGTTTGGCACTCTTGAGCTGAGAGTGAGCAGGCAATAGAATAGACGAATGTGCTTTTTTACATTAAAAGTGCCATATTTCACCAGAGCTGCCCCCTCCCTCTGCTTTGTTTCACTGTCTTAATTTATATATTCCAGTTAATAGTTCATTATATGTCCTCTTTCTGGCTTTTAAAAGTTGTCTTTCGAATAAGTTGAGGTAGTCGAAATTTCCTAATCTTGGCAGGCTTGCCAGCAGAGGGCAGGCGTAAAGAAGGTTTTGACACCAGGGTGTGTCAGCCCAGGGTCAGAGGAGGGTGGCAACGCAGGGGAGGAAGATCTGTGAGCTTTGTTTCAAGGGCAGGATGGGACATGCTCCTTCTACCTCCTCACAAGCCTGCTGCACACCTCAGGTCTCCTGAAATACAGACTGCACTAAATAAAGGTGCTGGATTGCCTTTATCTGATAGTCAGTGATTGCTACATAATTAAATGTAAAAAAAACTAAAATGTAATTTCATTCCCTAAGAGCCCTGTTTTCTTTCCCCTTTAGTGCCCAGTTCTGCTTATGCTTAAAATTAAGGATTGACACCTGGGTGTACTGTAAAAGCTGTCACTCTTGGGAGGGGAAATTACAAGTCATACTTGGTGTCGGTGACTGTTCCCCTGATACCTAATGATAAAGCCCCTTGAGGAAAGCTCTTCTGCCCTAAAATATGTACCTATTGGAGAACTTTGCACATGTCAGCTAATCCGCTGTAACCTCGTGGCAGAGACATCCACTAATAAATTTCACATCATGTTATAACAGGGATTATAGTTTTATCATAAATGAGATAGTAATTTATTACTGTCAGTTAGATGCAGAATTAGGAAAGCATGTTACCATTTTTCTTTTCCATGAGTGATTTTGTATACCTGTGAGGTTTTATGAAAGTCTTTACATTTAGCATGACAGGTTGTTGGTTTTTTCTTTAGATACATGTTTTCCACAGCTCATGTACCATCATTCATAAGTTACCTGAATGTTGACATGTCATTAGAGTTAGGGATGTAGCTTAGTGGTAGAGCATTTGCCCAGCACGCACAAGGACCTAGGTTCAATCCTCAGCGCTGGAAAAAAAAATGTACTTTACCAGAAAGTATCTTAGACATCTTTCCATTAAGATAGATAAATGAATCCTTTAGCCATGGTGCTTTAAGGTTTAAAAAATGTTGCATGTCATGCTGGGTATATATAAATTAACCAAAGTCACTGGCATTATAAAATGTTGCATTAAATGAAGATGTGAATGGAAATTTGGAAGATGTCATACATAAAGAGAATTTTAAACTCCTGTGGAACAGACAGAACTCTGTCTTTTCCCTTGGCCGAACTAGCAGATGCAGGAAGAAAACAACATAATTAGCTTCACTGTCAACATAGACATAACAGCCACATAAACAGTATCGATGTGTGGCGCTAACTGCTTTAGCTCCCTGTAGATGGATGATGTATTAATTTATATTTTTAAGTAAAAGCACTGCTTAAATCAAGACGAAATGATGGCTCCTTGGAGACAAATGCCCAAATCTCAGGAATGGGGCATTGCTTTTGCAATTTAGTAACTTTAATTGGCTGCCCTGTTGGTGGTCTTTGGAGGAATACTCCAGTGGAGTCCCTTCTGCAGAGGTGAGCCTCCCTGGGCAGGCCATCAAACACATGACTGGGTTGAAATCTTGTACTCCTGTGGCTTCAGCTATTTCTCTCTAGCAAAAGAATCAGTGGGTTGAATCTCTTTAAGTTCTGTCACTTCAGAATATATCCTGGGTACTCTATTAAATTAACTGGGAAAGGGAAAGGAAACAAGTGTTAATACCGCGGTTGTTTGGAGGAAGACAGTGAGCTTGAATTACGTTCTGGCCTCCCATCAGGCAGTCCATTTTTCTGCCCATGTTTGTATCCCTTCTCTCATTATTTCCAAGCAGCTCTGGCCAAGCAGGTCCTCAGCTAGAGCTGAGCAGCACATGGGCCAAGGCCCATGGCTGTGTGTACACCCTCAGTGCCCTGCCATTCACCTGCCTGTGGAATAATGTCCTGACAAAAATATTCCTTCAGCCTCTTTCTTTAGTACACATTATCTCTATTCACAGCTTGGAATGGGCAGTGAAACCTTTCACTTTCCTCTGTGTTCAAGCGGAGGCTCGGCAGAACCAAGTGGATACACTACTCTAGTCCCAGGTGTGTTATTTGGTGGTTAGAGTTTGGTGTGGGATCATAGTAATCTGTTCTTAAGTGCACAGCCAGCTGCACAATGGACTCATTTAGCAGCTGACAGGTTTCTTAATATGTGGTGTTTGAACAAGACTGTGTCTGTTGTGGGTGTTAGGATGTGGGCATCAAAAATATTTTTAAGTATGTTATTTAGCATTTCCTTTACTCTTCCTTAAACATGAGCCTCCCATGCCCTGACCCCAGGCATTCCTTTTATACTAGCCTCTTTTTCTGTTCACTATACAGTATTTGCCTCTCTTTGTGGGCCTGTGCTGCTGGGTATGTTTGATTCTTCAGAGAAGAAAAAAAAACCTCTTTAGATTTCTAAACCTCAGTTTCTTCCTTTATAAAATAGAACTGTACCCAAACATAGTAATGCACACCTGTGACCCCAGCACTCCGAAGGTGAGGCAGGAGGATCTTGATGAGTTTGAGACCAGCTTAAACTACATAGTGAAACCCTGTCTCCAAAGTTTGAGGGGGGCATTGCGAGTCAAGTTATGACAACTCAATGAGTTGTGCTGAGTAACCCCTTCTAATGCCCACACAGTCAATCCAAGTAATTCTCCTCCTCTTTTCTTCCTCCACCTTTCAAAATGACCTGCATTCAAGGTGATGAAAAGATGACATTAATTATGTCTTCTCAGTCATTGCAGGTTTTAATGTTTTACATTGTGTCCAAACAAGATAGATTCCAGTTTCCCAGACACTGAATCCTAGATACAGTGCAAATACAGAGGAGACCCTATGAGGGGATCTTTAGAGTCCAGCATTTGCCAGAATGGCCTGGTCTATTTACATTTTCAGGCTCATCACAACTGGTACATTTCCTTGCCTGATAGTCTCTGAGTCATCATATCCTCTGTTTAGTGAGAGGGTGGACTGGACATTAGGTAGTTTCTCAGCCTGCATGCTAAGCCACTTCCCTCTCCATATTGTCATCCTCCCCCCTTATCCGAACCATCAGTCTTTAAACAGCACCTCCCCAAGGGGCCTTCCCATCCTCTTCTGCTCCTAGTCATCTCCTCCTCTGCTCCCATGGTGCTTAAAGCCACCACCATGCAATTTAGTCCTTGAGTAACTACTTGCATTGCATCACTCTCTAATTATTTTGTGTAAGGCTTGTCTGCACAGCTGGGTCATAAGCGTCTGTAATGTTTTTGTTTGCTTGTTTGTTTATTGTTTGTTTTGATACTCCTGGAGACTATTAACTAAGAAATACTGACCTGCATCCCAAGCAGTCCTCCTACATGTTAAGGCGTGCATGATTTTTATGGATGCCTCATGAAGAGCCTAAGCCTTTAAAAAGAAAAACAGAACCAAATTGTTTATTTAAAATGTACCCCACTTTTTCACAGAGATTAAATCTCAAATTAATTTTAATACTTTAAAAAATATGACTTATGTTTTTTAAAATGACCAGTTCCACTTTCTTGCTGTGCATTGGTTGGAGAGAACTTCCTATATTTTTATTTCCGGCTTTGGGGCTCTGCCAGCCCCTGTGGAAACAGTGCCCTGTGAGTCAAGACTACAGGTTCTGGGGACTAGATAGTCTAGCAGATTTAAGTAGCCCATTCCCCCCCAAAAAAGACCAGGCCTTAGTTCTCTACTAAATATTTATGAGAGGGTGGGGTCACACTTTTGTGACCTGAAAAAAATGCCCTTAATAAATTTGTTATCTGACACAAAAACACTTTGAGGAGAGCGATCTTCACCTTGCCCATCTAATATCTTGTCACACATGGATGTCAACTGGTGCTTTTGTCTCTTGCGCCAGTTAAATGGGGAACTGTCTGTTCACCAGTGACCCTGTCTAAACTCGGGCCTTCCTTTGCCTGATTGAAAATATTATCAATATGCTTTCTGGTTCCTATAAACCTAAATTTAGTGTATTTAATACACGTGAAATCGAAAAATACTTTCGAGTAAAAGATGGAATTGCGTTACTAGGTAAGGTTTTTAATTGAGGGAAATACATAAGCATCGATGCCTGTACCCGTTTTCCTCCAGTGTATTGAGAAAAATAAGATGTTAGGCTCTTTGATCATTTGTATGTGGATATGTAGGCCAGAAAGTTTTTCTCTAAGTTATAAACTGGTAAATTCAGAAATGATTTCAGGAGCTGCTAAAATTGATTAACTGAACACTTAAATTGCACCAGTTGAGACAACAAAGTTTCTCACGTTGGTGACTTTATTTTTTTCAAAAAAGGACAATTCTCAGCTTTAGATAGCATTAAAGAACAGCGACTATTTTTAAGAGAAACTGTCAGCTTAATGTACTCATTGAGAAGAGCTTTTGTTGTGCCGGCCGTTGTATAAATAAGAAAGGAATCTAAAGAATTATTTCTTAGCAAACGTGTGGCAGAGGCTTTCTCTAGCAGCTGTCTTTCTAGAGGGGAAGTAGCTGGGTTCAGCGAGGAGGCACGTTTGGTTGTTATTTATTTCAACCCCGTGTCGGGTTAAGTTTTCCTCTGTGCGCACAAGCACACGCGAGCCCGACTCGGGAAAGAAAGGGGCGGCGGGAGGCGAAGGCTGTGGGAAACCATCGACGTGAAGCGAAAGTTCTCCCGCGAAGGCCGTTTTCGAGGAAAGCGCTGCCCCGCTCGCCCCGAGGCCCGCAGCCCTTCCCCGGGCTGCGCAGCGGCCGGAGCAGCCGGCTTTGCGCCGCGCTCCCCGGGGCCGCAGGCTCCTAAAGGTTAGGACACGCTTTGTCCGCCTCCGGACGAAACAGGCGCGCTGCCCCGCGCCGGCCGCAGGCCGGCGCCCGGGCCGCGAAGAGATGCGCGCGGTGCCCGGCGGCGGCCGCCCAGACGTCAGCCAGAGGCGGGTCAGAGGGTTAACAGCAATTAAGTGGAGTTGCTCTCGAGACAAAAGCAGGGTTTCGCCAGCGCGTGATTTCACCTGCCGCGGAGGGCGCGGAGGGGGCCGGGGCGCGCGGCGCGGGGCGCGGGCCCCGGAGCCCATTGTGTGGGGCGCGGCGCGGCGCGGGGTGTTTAGAGGCGGGTTGTGATTGGTGGAGCAGGGCGGGGCGGGTGGGCGCGGCGCGGCGCGTCTCGCCAGCCCCGAGCCGAGCCGGAGCGCCCTGCGCGCGTGCAGTCCGCCCGCCCGCCGCCCGCTGCACGCCGAGCCCGCCGGACCCAAGCCCGGCCGCGCGCGCGCCCCAGCCTGGCTCCGCGCGCCTGGCGGCTACATGGAGAGTGTCAGGTTGGTCCCCCTCCGGTTGATCTTTGCCGTTTCGCTCTCCTCCCCCGGGCTCCGCGGAGCCTGCTTCCTGGGGCCTCGCCGGGGAAGGCAGGAGCGGCCGAGGGTTCCTAAGTTGAATCTGTAAATCCTCCTCATCCTCCCCGTCGCTGTTTACCAACTTGTCTGGGAGTTGCGCTCTGGAAGTGGAGGCGGAGAGGGGAGTGGAGTGGAGGGGTGGGAAGCGGGAGCTCTGGGCCTGAGGGTCCTGGAGGGAGATTTTACCCTCTTGCTCTGTAGCTCTCGCTCTTTCTCTTTTTCAAATGTTCATGGGTGGGGTACAGTTGAGAGTTGGAGGAAGTCCTGCTTGTGCGCTTCTCTCTTTGTCTGTCTCTTTATTTCGTTTGCAATTCATTTGCTGTTGCTGTGGCCTTCACCTGGCCACTTTGGTAAAGCCCTTGCCATCACTCCATTCGGGGGACGACGTATCTGGGGTGTGATTGATGTCACTTCCAGAGCGTGTGGAATATACAGGAGCCTTTAGTCTCAGTGTAGCCGGTGTGGATGTTTCTTTGCTTCTGATAGTTTGTTGCTATATCTGTCTAGGCTATTTTCAGCTTAGCTGTTCAAATTCTAGGAGTTCACACACTGTAAAAGGAGGGGGAGGGAGACCAGCCCCACGACAGACAAACCCGATAGGCCGCCCCCAGGACATGAAACCCTTGGGCTACTTGCGGGTCCTCAGCCCAGGTTACATACTTTGCTGTTTAATTTAGTTGTGAGCAGGACTTGGGTTTGGAAGTGTGCAGGCTTAGGAGTTGCCATGAGGTACTCCATTCTGAACCGGCATAGCTAACTCAACTGTCAGAACTGCCAGAAGGATGGTCAGTGGAAACGGGACTTTTTTTTTTCCCCTCTTTCTTCCAAATGTGTGGAAGTGCGTAGTAAAGTTTTGGAGCAAACTACATACATATAGGCTCTTCCTCTCTAGGATTAACTCCTTCAAGGCCTTGAAGTTAAAACTAAAATACCTAGTAATGTTACATCCTCATCCAAACAGACCAAGTATTCTAATCAAGCCAATTTAAAAATGCAAATCTTCTAATTTCAATAGATTCCAACATTCTGAAAGTGACACATTGAGGGGGGATTAAACCTGATAACAGGAAATATGAATCACACTATCAGTGACTAATCTGCTTAAGAAAAAATAAGTTACATGTATTTTATCATTAGGAAGTCAGTGTTAAACGAGCCAATTTTTTAAAAGTTTAAAGCAAGTGACGTATTTATTTCAAAAGCGTACCTGCTCTGCTTTATTTGTTTGCAGTAGCTTTTCCAACAGGAATGCCTGCGTGCATTCAGAGGTGGGCTGTGTAGTAAAGTGCTCGAGGTAGCAGCACATCAGTGTCAGACTCTAGCGTCCTCACATTAAGATTCTACTTTAGGGTTTGACTTGTCGCTGTTATTGTCGTGTAAAAGAATACAAGGCTTTCATGAATGTGAAGATTCATCAGTAAGCAAACCAGAGTAAAAGAGAAATAGTCTCTTAATTGATACCTTTTGCATAAATGGCAGGGCGGGGGGAGGCCTATATGTATTTTGTGCTTCCTTGTAGCTGCCTGACACATTTCACTGAAAACTGTGTAAAAATGAAACCAAAATACAGACTGCCTACCCAGAGATACTGGCTGACTTACTCTAGGATGTGATAGAGCTGAAAAAACGGATTGGGCTGACACTTGATAATCAAAGTTGATTTATTGTTCATTAGTACTGCATTAGCCCTTTCAGGCAAAGACAGTTATTTGTGTAGTGGCCTGTCAAAAGGAAGACTGCAAGCACCTGTCATTTCTAGGGCATGAGATAAGCAGGCATATATTAAAATGATGCAAATAAAAATACATTTGATTAGGTAAAGGACCACACAGTCATAATTTTTTTCTCCCAAACAAAATAACATGAGTTAGTACTAGTTTATAAAGAAAGAACATGCCTTAAAGATTTTTTAACGCTAAGAACTACTTACAGAATGAAAGTAATGGATTTTTGTATTTGTTTGCCTGAAGAACTTTTTTTCCTGCTCAGATGTGCAGCTTGTCTAACAAAAAGTTGGTCAGTTAAGGAAATGAGAAATATCAGTTATTTAATCCAGGCAATTGAAAGAAGGTACACTTCCCAATTGTATATATTTTTAATGACCATATTTCATCAAATGAAACTTTTAAGCATGGCTTGAGTCTGTGAAAATGTGATGACATCATAGGTAAGCTATGATAATGTCAGATAATGTCAAGTGCACTTCTGCAACATGTTTCGCTTGATTTTTTTTCCTCCCCTCTCTGAAAGGGAGTGATCTCATGATGGATAATAGAAAACAACTTAAGTGTCAAAAGAAAACAAAATCAGTGAACTTTGTTTGCAACCATAGAAACATGGATTAACTCATATTTTTCCAGGGATGGAATGGAAACATTTTGCATGAGGATATATAGTGTATTGTCTTCTCTGAATTTTCATTTGACAGGGATTTTAGAGGCTGTGATCTTAATTAAATCTCAACTAGCTGAAATAATGCATCTAAAGGCATGCAGTGTTGCGTAACCTTGCACCATTGGTAAACCATAAATCATCAGAAAGCTTATGATAGGAATAGTTAGCTTGAAATTTTTTTTTTTTGTTTGCAGTTAAATGTCCTTAAAAACAAAACCCTCATCATTACTGCCTTGCATTTGTACATTGTTTGGAGATGTCACTTGAAAGATAAACTCGTATGACACTGACCAGTTCTACAACTTTTCAGCCAGCCTCCACAGGACTGTAAGATACAGTGGAATTATTCAGGTTAATTAAGAGCAATAAAATTCCAGATTTTTCTTGGCTAATGTGGCAGAAGTGTTTGAATTAACTGTGTTTCTAGGATAATCAAGAGAGAATGTTGTGGCCACCTTCACAGCTTATCCTAAAATTTGACTAAAATTTGAATTGGAAAAGAAAAGTTGAAGAAATGCATTCTATAATATATTTTAGTTGTAGGATGCACATCACTAAAGAGAAACTTGAAATCATGCTTAGTAACTGAGCAAATACAGTGGCCAGTTAAAATTCACTTGAAGCCTTAATTGAGATTTAGAATCAAGGAATAAGGCAACAGCAGTTGACCAGAGAAGGTTAGAGTAAATAAATACATACACTCTGTCTTGCTCTGTGATACGTTAGAATATGCATTCAATGACAGGGTGTTAAAATCATTAAGTAGTCTTATTAACTATCTAGGTTTTATAAATTCTAGGGCTTGCAAATACTGGGTTATTTTTAGTGCCTTTTAAATAGATGTTTTTAACTGCTGCATATTTGGTTTCTATAGATGCCTTCTTAGAAGCTGTCTACTTAGAAAAATTGAGAAAGCTATCTTGTGATAGCTCGATTGTATGCATCTTTCTATGCAATATTTCACATCGAGCTAATACTGATGTTGTTGAGCTGTGGTTCTCTTGGGGCAAAGGAGTTTAGCTTTCTGTATACTTCAGGACTATATTTGGGGATAATCATAACTCCAATAGGCTAAATGTATTGTATGGATAAAGATTTGGTTTTTTGGGAAGCAGTGTGATACTTCTAAGTACTTATTTAGTCATTTAAAAATGTATTCCCCCAAGACCCTATAAATAGCATTCTGTAATCAGATTTTTTTTTTCTTTAAATTTTCAAAAAGCTATACAGCCCTTTGCAGAGTATGGGGACTTGGATTTTCTGGGAAGAGTTAAACTGTGTCTCTACTTCCGGATGATAGGAATAACCTCTGAGTCCCTCTTCAAACCTGGCAGTTGTTTGAAAAAAATTAATTTGGAATGAGAAAAATGAACACATGCATTAGGCTTCATTTCCAAATCCTATTAAAATTAGCTAATCAATGAAGATACAGGCTAAATGTTAGGGTAAGCTTTTTAGAATATGTTGGTATCGTGTTTTAATTTTTAAGCTTTATCTTGCCCTTAAATCTGAAACATCATTGTTCAAATAACTGAGAACAAGGTAAATCAACAACATCAAAAAGGTCGGCTTCTGTGATTTCTCAAGGGCTTGTTATTTTGTACTTCCCAATTCTATTTGATGTCTTGACAAAACAAGATGACACAGGGGAGAATACATTAAATTTTGATTTTTTTTTTTTCATCTAACCTGTTATAGTTGTGGCAGCTTAATTTCTTTTTCTTTTTTCTGAAGATGGCTTTTTGTTCAATTACTCTAATTGCCACACCACTTCATGAGGCGGGTCTTCACAGGTTTCCTATTTGCCTTGATTTTACTAGGCATTTTTTAAAGCATATTTTGACCTTTCACATGTACCGAGCTTTTGGTTGAGCTTTATCTTCATTAGAAATAAATCAATGAATGGTGAAATTGTCAAACAAGCAACTGATGTTTTCTCATTAGAATCTCATTTGCACCCCTTAGCTTAACTGTGATGTATAAGGTGAAGGTGTTGGAAATGGGCTTGAGAAACTGCATCACTTTGAGAAACTTAAGTTGTAAGTTTTTTTTTTTTAAGTTACACCATAAATAAGGCTTTATAAAACTTTAGAATGATTTAATTTAGGCTGGCTGCATGTTTAAATTCATTTATAACTTCCCTTCCCCCAGTTCAGAGAAAAATACATATTTGCAGTTCAGCTTCCTGTGTCACTTTTTGTGCTAGTAAAAGCTTAAAGAAAGCAGAACTATAAATTTAGAAAAAAAATTTTGGACAAAGGTAAACAGTTTGCTCCATGTAACAGTTAACAAGTGATCTAAAACTGTAAGTTTTCTTATTTTAATTGTGCATAGGTCTCAAATAGGATTGATAACAGCTGTTGTCTTTCATTAATTTTGAATAATACCTCAATTTAAGAGAACTTACTTAGCCAAGACCTCTTCCTTTTCCTTTCAAAAGCTAAAAATCTGTGGGTGGGATCTTTTCAGAATTAACTTTTTTGGAGGGTTCTCCCCTATTTTTTGGATTTAAAATTGATTTATTGTTACTGTTATTTTGTTGTTAATATAAGATGTCACACCATGTTTGATTCATGTGCACTAAATTGTTTTTCATCCCACCTACAGGAGAAAGGTTAAAGAAGGAAAAAGGAGACAGTTTTTCTTGATTTAAATAATAATACTAATAATAATGATAATTAGTTGCTAGGTTGAAAAGATCAGTGATACAGTGCTTATTGAGTGATTATTTTCATGTGTAGTTTCCATTGTTTCCTGTACTTAACAATTGCTAATGGGAGAAGCAGTTTAATTTATGTAAACTTTACATTTTTATGCAAATGAAGCTGATATTTATTAGAGCTAAAATAATTATGCTGGCACTTAGTGGAGTAACCCTGTATGCCTGGGAAATGTTAGAAGAGGGAGTTGAGGTTCCGGTCCCTCTGCTGTAAACAAATACGAATTTATACCACTTTTTGAAATTTATAGACAAAAGAACTCAGAATTTTGCTAGAGATTGCTTATTAGGGTTGATAACTTGAAATAACTCCTGATTGGCAGGCAAGTCTTGGCCTTACAATTCTTCCTGAAGGAAAGATAGCCTTTCATGATAGAGTGTAATAAACAAAATGATAAAAAATGAAATGCTAATTGCACTTTAAAGAGGTCTTTTTTTTCTAAAATTTTAATAGGTGGTTGTATTGTTACTAAAAGAACAGTTATGCTAATGACTGACTACTTAGATGATTTTGCATTAATATAATAACCATTACCTGCCTTAATGCTTTGTACAGTATTGTGGCAAAATAGCTAAGTCTAAAAGAGTTATACAAAAAGCAGAATTCCATAATGAAACAGAATTATACATTCCGCATGAATAGCATGCTTTTTTTAAAGACTGAAATATTATGTCAGACATGTTTTTTTCTTTCCTCTATGATACAACTGTTTTGCATGGTAGCTGTTTTTTTTGTTTGTTTTTGTTGTTGTTAATAACATAGGAAATAAATAGAAGCTTCCTAACTTTGTTTGCTGATAAATCTGTGGTATTTGTTAGCTTATTAGTTCTTCAAACTGCTATTTTTTTTTTTTCCAGAAGATCACTGCTAATAAGGTTTAATTTTCGCTTGCACGGCTACTTCTGTATCATCATATAAAATTTGGCACAATTCAATTTTTTTCTTTTTCTTTTTTAATAGAGTCATTTTCTTTGTTTGGTTTTGTTTTGACATTCTGAATCCTCCTAATTTAATTTGTTTTGCTCTTGTTATGCGATTAACTAGGTGACACTGCCTAACCTGATTAGTTATCACCCAAAACAGCCTGAAGTCCAAAAGGAAAGTGAGTTACTGGGACATAGAAGGAGTGAATGACCAAAGGTTAAAAATAGTGTTCAAATTTTTTTTTTTTGAAATTAATGGAAATAAAGTAATAGTGAAATTGTGTTCTCTTCTTAGTTTTATTTGTACACCTAGCAAATATGAGAAGATGGTGCTTTGCAAAACCTATGTGTATTTGGAGTATTTACATATACTTAACTTGAATATAAACTAAACGGAGAGAAAAACTAAAGTTATTTTTGGTGTTTATATTGTGCCATCTCGCCTCCCACCCAATTCCTTTAGTTGTCTCCTAGATAAGAAAGAAGTATTGTTTCTGTGAGTGTTTTTGTTTGTTTGTTTGTTTGTTTACTTTTCACCTTCCCCCTCCCATTTTGTATCTTTCTCCACTGGGGAGGAAAGAAAGTAATAGAGCAGACCATTTTAACAGTCCTCAAGCCTTCAGATGATGCAGCACCATTTTGGAGGAAAACTACACTACATCAGGAAGAATTGACACAGCCATGTATGGGCTTTTAACTGCAGCCCTCAGCGCTCAGGACGCTCCCCGGTGCTGGTATTAGGCAGCAGCAGGCCCATACTAGCACCCTTTGGATGGCCCAAGCACAGCTGTAGTTCTGCCATTCCCACAGGTTTCTGTGCACCTGGGATCTGCCACACCCAGTTGGTATCAGTCAACAGCCTATAGTGCAGTGTGTTTTTTTAATTCATGATTTCCTCTTGAAACTCAGCTAAAGAGTGTTAAGAGAGAGAGAGAGAGAGAGAGTGTGTGTGTGTGTTTAAATTCAGTTTTGTATGCTAGCATTCTTTAAATGTCTGCCAGAAGTTTAATTTGAATTTCTGATCCCTGAAGGCAGCTAGACAGAATCATTCTAGTTCTTCATAAATTGCCTTCTATGATTCATTGTTAACTCATAAAACATACTCATTTCTACGTACTCAAACAGTTAAGGTAGTTACAGTATCAGGGATGTAATTCTTTTTTCCCTTATATTGAAATTGTCTTATGAGAAAGAAATTAAGAATTAGCTTGAACTCCCAGAGAAGGTATGAGCCCTGTAGCTACAAAAAACATCAGAAATGAATTTTTTTTTTTTTTTTATCAAAAGAAGGTTAAGGTATAGATGGCATGGGATTGAGATTGTGAGAGAAGAGTTTCGTTTTCACTGAATACGTTTAAAAAGAAGGGCTCATAAATATTAGACTGCTGTAGTTAAAAACTCACATGACTGTTTTAAATACTATTGATTTAAACCACTGGCTAGATTTTATGAATCAAAGTGTAATTTCTAAGCTTTGACCATATTTCTCAATGCTAAAACACTCTCTCTTGTGTGCCTTTAGTCGCTTTCCAGACATTCAACACAGGATTAAATGATAGTAGTTACAGTGATCAATAGGTTAAGACTGCTACAATCACTCTTGCCGCTAATGACCTCAGTAGTAATGGGCAATAAAGTGTGGGCTGTAATAGCCCGTTGCTAGTACTGCATGCCCTTTGATTCCTAGTATTAGTAGGGACTAGCTACATGAGAAAGTTGGACGCTGGGAATTAAGGGAGTAGATAGATAGGCTATAATTCTCAACTATTTAAAGCCTTAAACTGTGTTCCAATCTCCTCCTCCTGCCTTGTGCTTTACTCTGGTTTTTGGTTCGTTTGAATATATTTGTTAAGTCTTTCCATAACCTCTTTTCCTGACATGTTGGAGCAGAAACTTTTGGAAGTCTCTATTTTATTGCATTTATAAATTAAACTTGAGCCCACTTTGGGGGCTCAGAGCTAAGTAGTGTGAAAATGTGGTTTCAGATAGTAAAAGCAAAGTTCAGGCCATCAGGATATAATGGCCCACTTCAGATTATTCAGAGACTGATCAACCAGTTTGGAGGATTACTCAGGCTCCTTGGTCCTTTCTCTCCTTGGGCTGAGTCTGCTGCTTTGAACATTTTATTACTCATCAGCACCTCTGTCATGATGTCCAAGGGGAAAAAACAGGAGAGACTTAAATTCGTTCCACTGCTCTGTTGCACAAAATGAATAAATGTGAAAAGAGGAGATGTAAACCACTGACTGTCTGTAAGACTTTAAAATTATTTGTATCAGTCCTTTCCTTATATTTTTTTGACAGTCAAAAGGCAGTGTTTCTCATTTAAGAAAATACAGTTTTACCAGAGTTAAAAAAAATTGAGATTATTTATGTGTGTACATGTAAAATAAATCCAACCATTTGGAGTATAATTTGCCTACTATAAAATATACTGTTTTTAAATGTATAGTTGAAATCTGAGTTTTGACAGTTGTGTGCTTGTACATCTCTCGACTGCTACCTTTTTTAAAATGCTGGCTGGCATTTCCATCACCCCCCAAAATTCACGATTGTGTCCCTTTGTAATGTAAGATTTCTATAGCTCTTTAAAAAATTAGAGTGGGAATTATTTCTGTGCTGATTTCTTCTGAAACTCTGTTAAGTTCATGTTCATTACCAGTTTAGATTTTACACCACCCTATTCCTGTCTATTTTCCTGTTCATCACCATCAGAAATTTGGCTCAAGAATATTTATATTGTACATCATCCAAGAAACGCAGAGGAAAAAAGAAACCTTAAACATGATTCTTTTGTTTGCTTAATCAAACCTCCCCAAATGATGATGCAACTCTCAAGGAAAAGTAAACTTCTATTGTGATATGTTGGCTTTAGCAACTCAAAAGATTGTGGTTGGCATCTAACAAACACATAGTTAAAAATTCAAAAACTTTTTCAATTAAGGCTAAGTTGGATAATTGGAATTAACTTATAGATGGTTTGATAATATCTTAGAGTTTGCTCTAGACTGAATGGAAGTTCACTGTTCTAGTCATTGTTAATATTTGATGCTGCGAATTACAGTATCTTTTTTTAAAGATAATTTATCCATTCATACACATCTGTCCCTTTTTACATATAAAAATACTCTGACATGCCCATCTGTTTTAAATTACAGTGTATCTACATCTACACTTAAAAAGCCACTGTGATAGGAGGAATTCATGGGTGACCTTCCAGAGTTATGTTAATGAAAATTTTTGAATGTTCTAGCTAGTGTTTTCTAAACATGTAAAACTTGCACATCAATATTCCTACACACAAAATATACTCACAACAACAGTGGAGAACGTTCACTGTACATGAATCTGACCTTCAGGAACCATTTTTAGTTCATCAAAATTAGTGATGCTGAGAAATCGGGACATCAGTGCATAATGACTGTGAAATTAGGAATGAGAGCTCGCTATGCAAATGACAGGACAAATCATGTGAAAAAGTCAAGATAAACTGCATATTAAGACATTATGTTACATAAAATTAATACTGCATTTCTCCCTTTTGCTTACTGTTCCCCTGAAAGATTTTTTTAATTCTTTTATCCTCTGATCAGCTATTGTCTGCCGGATTTTTTTTAAAGTGGCACACAGGCAAAGTGCAAAACATGTTATTACCTTTTATTGTAATACATGAGATGACAGCAGATCCTTTTTAACAAAGTGTATCCTTTACTACTTCTAGTTTCTTGCTGTCACATGTTTGATTAGAAACCAAAGAAAAGTAAGATGCTTAAATGTTAACTCTGAGAAGACATACGGGTTTTGTCTTTTCTTTCATTGTTTTTTTCCTTTCCTTATCTTTTTATTGGGGGGGTGATTTTTCATGAAATAGTCTTCTTGCATTACGGGGACTGACAAAATGGTTCTCATGTAGTCTGCAAATTAAACACAAGTGCAGTGATTATTTTGAATAGCTAAATTACATTCTAGAAAGCTTGCAGAATTCATAGCATTGTCATTAGGTATCCGCTTGAATACAATTTGTGTAACCTTGGCCAAGACAGCCTGTCATTTTAATGTCAGTGTTTTATCTGAACAAGACATCATCCTTTCAGATACAGTGTTCAGGTTCCTTGCAGAGATGCCCGTGCAGAAACGTGTTAACAGTTGCAAATATGAAATGCTATCAAGTTCATCACTGTAGCTGTTTGTCACTGAAATGTCATAGAAAGCACCTTTTAATGGTATCGCACATAATATGAAAGAATTGAGACATCTGTATGCTGGGCAAATAAGGAAGGGTAAAAGGCATCATATGAAGGGTCTGTGTTTAAGTTCAAAGGTGTATCCAGGGTTCCCTCACACAACGCTAGGATTCCATGATTGTTTTTCAAAGCACTATACACAATGGAAGCAGACCATATTAACTCCACCTTCAGAGATACTGGTTCCCATTTGCATTCAAGGTTGGGTTAACATCTCACAGCTCATTTTGACCAAAGACCTGTTCCTAATAAGGAATTAAAATTGCTATATCCTAAATCTAGATAGTATTTTATTAAATATTTCCTCCTGATCTGCTTGCAACACTGGTTGGAGTCTCAGGGCTGCAGGGTTTTGCTTTCTTTATATGAAATAACCTCCAGGGGTGGGGGTTGTAGCTCACTGATACTCTACTTGTGTAGCATGGATAAAACCCTGGGTTCAATTTCTAACCCCTCAAAATAATGGTAGTAATAACACTAATAATCTCCATAACAGATAACATAGAGTTTGTCTCTCCATGCCCTGTGGGTAAATACATTTTGCATGGGAAATTGGTTCATTCTTTAAGCAGACTAATGGCAACTAGTCTCGGAGTCTAGAAGATTGGGTGCTTCTGATCTCCTGGCTTCCTATTTATCTTTCATTAATATTCCAGGTTCCCGTGTCAGTGGCTATGATGACACCTCAAGTTATCACTCCTCAGCAAATGCAGCAGATCCTCCAGCAACAAGTGCTGAGCCCTCAGCAGCTTCAGGTTCTCCTCCAGCAGCAGCAGGCCCTCATGCTTCAACAGGTAATTGTCCTTTTTCTTTTTCCCACCCCTCAGAACCTAGGTCCCCAGAATGCCATTCACAGTTCCCCTCTACTTGAGCAGCTTGTGCCATTGAAGAACCAGCTAGCCAAGGTGAATGGGGCAGGACACAGTCAAATCTGAGTAATGGATTGCATTGTGTTTCTGAAGGGTAGGGGCCTGTCTGCCAGAGTGCCAAGGTTTGGGTCCAGGGAACACCCAACGGACTGAGATTAGGCCTTTAATTGGACTTGGTAGAAAAAGATCTTTTAGGCTTATATGGCTTTCCATTCTTTTATTTGGTAAGCCTAGTGGCTTCTAAATGGTGTGAATCAAAGCAAAACAAGGAGCACGTTGGGAGCAAGTTTAAATATGACAGCTTTTGAAGTCCCTATTTCAACTTAGAAGCTTACAGAATTTTTTTTCATTAATATAAAGAAGCATTTTGGATTTGGTTAATTTCAAGGTACAGGGTTGATGTTACTTCTTCAGTATATCCTCATGTTGTAATAAACTTCAAGCTGTCATTGTACCACGGGGACCAAACATTCAGACTTGGTCACATGAGCCCATCAGATGAGAGTCTGAGGACTGTCTCGGGAGACAGGAAGCTGAGGCGCACCCCACGCTGCACACGCTCTCCGGCACTCTACGCTGCCCACCAGTCATGACTTAGGCAGCAGGCGGTAGAGATTCACCAGACTCTCTCAGCAAGGGCATTTCAGCTTTGTTGTACAATCAAAGGTCATTCTTTGCTTTATTTTAATTAGTTTGTGTAGAAAATGGTATGTTTTTCATCAGTTCATTTTGGAGATTACCTCTCAAACAATAATGCCACGAATGGTCAGTGTGTGCAGAATTTATTGTCGAGTTTCAAACTAAAGGTCAGGCCATCACAGATAAAAGGGTGCTATTTTTCAAATCACAGTTTGTGTATGGCACCAAAAGGAACAATGGATTGGTGCTGCCCTGGGTTACTTACTGTCCTATCTTTTCTTTGTAGCAGCAGCTTCAAGAGTTTTATAAAAAACAACAAGAACAGTTGCAGCTTCAACTTTTACAACAACAACATGCTGGAAAACAGCCTAAAGAGGTACCGACTATACATATTTTACTTTCAAACCGCAGATCCCAGAGGACTATCTAGTGGCTATTAAACTGTCATTCATCTTTTAAATGATTGCACAACTGAGCTGACTCTATCGTTTCTCAGCTTTCAGACCAAGAGTTATTGTCCTGTTTTCCCTCAGATTTTTCTGGGTTCCATTTGCCACTGTAACATATTTTAACCATCACTGCACGTGTACCTGTGTGAGGAGTGCATGCGAGACCATGGGCAGGACATTTTGGGCGCATTCTATACCAGCCCCACTGAGTTCCAGGATGGAACCGGGGTGGGGAAGTAGTCTCAGTAAAATTTTACTGGAATACCCACATAATTTTTTTCTAGCCCGAAGAGTTTGGGCATGTGGTGATGGCCTTTTCTGTTGCAAGAATAGCCTTTTGGGCAAGGTGGGACAAGAGAAAGTTAGGACAAAATTACATATCCCCATCCTACAAGTTGTACCTATGGCCATTGCTAAAGGAATGCATTGGGTAGTATGAGTTAAAGTTAGGGGAGACTCTGGATTGGGTTATTTGTGTTTTTCTGAGAAAAACTAGTACATTTTTAATAGCTTCTCTTTACTCAATACTTTGTAGGGTTCATAAGTGACTGTATTCTGCCATACTGCCCAGCCAGGTGACACTATGAATCCCGTAGTTGATGAGGCCTCACCAGGAGCTTCCATCTCACCTTCTGTGCAGGACCTTGTGAATGAGGCTTCTTCTCCTGTGAAGCACCGGCATATATACAGACCTTCTTAAAATGTCCTCCAGTCCAGGGTTCTCACTTACAATTCTAGAAACTGCCCGTCATTCTCCTTCATGGCTTCTTCACTGGCCCTAAGCAGTTGGCCACTTTGGTTCCTGTAAAAGGAGCCTCACCAGATACTGCTCTGTGTCTCTGTCCTCACGTGAGTGAGGATGCTGGGCAGTGCCAATTTTACATTTGAGGAGTGACCTAGACTTTCTCCCTGGGCTGGCTCCTCCATCTACACCAACTGGACCCATTTCTGTGCTCTGCCAAGATTTTACCCTGGAGTCCTGTTGAGCAGCCAGCCTGTAAACCCCTGCAGAGTAGGGGCAGTTTTGGGGTGAAGGGGAGGAGGGGTTTTAATGAAAATGCTGACACAACCTTAAGTACAGTGGCGCGCTACCGGGTGCTGCTATAATAAAAAAGGGAACAGATTAAAAAGTGTCTAAAATGTAAATCTAAAGGACTAACAGTAATTAAAATGGAAATGGCACAGGGAGGGAAGGCATGTAATTGTGAGATATCACTGTGCAGAAGGCTCTCAGCTTTGTTTTGCTGGCTGTTTTTCTAATTCAGCAGGGCTTACTCATCAGTGGCAGTTCAATGCGCGTTAATGACTCTGGGATTGCAGGCATCACTCTGGACAAAGAAATGATTATTGTGCGGTCAAAAGAAGTTCAAAGACAAGAAGGGAATTTCAGTTTTTTTCCTTAGAGATCCACATTCAAGAGCATATAAATTAAGCCAAATGTTAAAAACCACAGTCTGAAAGCTGACTTCAAAGTCACAACTCTCTAATTAATGAACTGCGAGCTTCAGTTTGGACAAGTTGTGGTTTGATGCGCCCATAAATCAACATGACAGGCCTGTTTCACAGTCTCAGACAGTGCTTGTCATTGAGTCACATCAGATGTAAACACAGCAGAAAAAAGAAGGGATGTGAAGGAGGTGCAATTGATCAACAGAATTGGTAAAACCCACTTTTGAAGCACATTATGCATGATCACAGGAAATGGTTACAGCCTCGAGAGGTTTCCCCTTCTGCTGCTGCTTTTTTGAATCTGATTTCTAACGCCTTCAAAAGGGAGAATAAGAATTATGGAGTTTCTCCCCTGTGGCTTGCAGGCAATAACCCCCTGTTGTTATTTTGTGCTTCTTGCTTTTCAAAGGCATCAAAATTTAGTTTTTTAAAGATCTTTAACTCTATATTTGAAGACAAACAAAAAAGGGCTGCCACTGTCATTCTTATCAGTTACCAGGGATTGTGTTTTTCCTTTCTGTTGCCACTTCTTATTAACCTCTTATTTGGTCTGTTAGACATAGTTTGGAATGCATGTCTGCATGCTGGTAGAACATGAAAGTTCAGATGAGCTCCGAGGGCCGATAAAGAAATGTGAAGGGGAAAGTTACACAGCAGAAAGAAGGATAGAAGTTAACTCTCCCAAATTGCTACTGTCAGGAAGGGGAGTACAGAGATGATGGCCCTATCTGAATTTGGAAAGGAAGTGAGGGCAAAAAGATAGCACTTGGTGTGTACAGGAAGAAAGGGCAAGACAGTGTAGCAGCAATTTTAGCACCTCCAGTACATTAGCTTTCCTGTGGTCCATGTTTTTCTCATCTGTTCTTCAGACCCAAGTAACCTAGGATATGTGTAGCCTTTATAACCCCAAGAGGGGAGCAGACCCATGGTGGATGGGTGTCCTGGGATTTCACTGAGTGTTCCTGGTACTAGTGAGTTGCCCCAGACCTATTAACAGGGGTTAGGAAATCTCCCAGAAGTGTCATGCAGGTGCTGACACTTCTATGCATAGATGAAATGGTGCCATTTTCATGATGCAGCCTGGTGATTATGATTTTTAACAAGATTTGAACTTGAATGTTGACAGATGGAACAAGTATATTATTTTACTGAATCTCTAGTCATTAAAGGCTCATAATTTTATACCATCAGTTTTTCCTTCCCTCTTTTACCCTGTTTGATTACTTTTCAAATATGACACTCGACTCTTGGCCAGTGCACTGTATCTTTGCGGTCATTTTGCCTAAATTTGTCTTGAGATATTTCCGTGGGAAAGTTTGGCTCCACATTGGGTTAGACCTAAGACCTCCCTTCAAAGATGTTTATTGCTGGAGTGGGAGTTGTAACCCAGCACAATCACTGAAGCAGTTGCTCCTTCATACTGGGAGGAGAGTGGTGTGGAAAACAGACAGCAGACATCATTTGAATCAAGCTACCCACCCCTTAAAAGAAAGATGCCATCCTGTGTGGGTGAAGTAGGCTAGTTGATTGTTTTAAAAGAGCCGTTTGTCCTGGGCAGTTATGACAGTTTATGTTAGGCAGTAGGGAGTAGCCAAAGAAAGGAAAACAGACCTTTGACTGCAGCACTAGGGAGGGGATCTGAAATGCAGGGTTTATCAGGGCATTTTAGCATTTTAACACTGACTACTGACCTGTCAGGAGACTGTGCGGAGACCTTTTGTGTATGCATTCAATTGTGAGAAGTAAACAAACGAACTCGTATCCTGTGTTTGGTAACTGGGTGGGGAGCACAGTTTGGCAACCAGTGTTGCTTTTAAATTCTTTCTTTGGACAATGGGCCTTGTATACTTTTATATCCTGGCTTTTCAAACGTGGACAGCTTTCATGAGCTTTTCCTAGGGATGGCCACAGAGACAACAGAAAAGGCATCAGTCACTTTATATAAATACACAATTTTTTAAACGTTTCATTTACAGTAAGACAGGAAACACCCTCCCCAAAACCTTCAAATCCCCCACCAATTATGTTGATGCTGTTTTTTCTTTTTCCATACCTGTTTTAAATGTCTTGAGTTAATATGTGTTGAAGAAGTGAAAAAATCATTTTGACATGAATATAACTATCACCGGGTTTTACATTAATGTGATAACTTGGGAAGGGGTGAAAACAATTGGATCATTTTATGCATGCTGTTCTTAAAATGAAAACACTGGCTTTTCATTTAAATTTATTTAAATTTTTGTTGTTAGTGGTACAGAATTTGTTTTTTGGAGTGAAACTCAATTAACTTTCTCAGTGGCATGGTAGTAAGTCTGAAATTGGTTGCTAATATGAGAATGATGGTTTTTACTGTAAAATAAACTACATGGACACCGAAAGGAAACCACCATTTTTCTCTTCCTTTGAACTTTGCATCAGAAGGTCTTGGTATACTTAGCATTTTATGGATGTATCAGATCAAGGTCACGTGTTAGGTTAAATGAATGCGGTTGTTTGTAAACTATAGGTATTAACTGGAACACACATGCTTTGAAAGGATTGGGGATTCTTTCTAGTTCTTTTTTTTTTGTTTTGTTTTTTGGGGTTTTTTTTTGCTACCAGGGATCGAACTCATGACTTCGCGCTTGCCAGGCAGGCGCTTAAGCCACTGAGCTAAATCCCCAGCCCAATTCTTTCTAGTTCTAAAAGACTGATTATCTTAAAAATTATATTGAGAATTAGGGACTTTCTTCTTAAGGAATCTTTCCTCTTTTTGGCTCCAGTTTAGGAAGAGTTAATTTTCCTTTCAGAGCGTTAACTATAATATGGCCAAGACCTCCACCTCGATATGATTCCTAGCAGATTAAGGATATTAGATAATTTCCTTCTATTTATTATACTACTGCACTGTATTATCTTTCTATCACTCAGATAATTACTGAGGAAATCTACATTAATTTTTTTGGCTGGAACAAGACCTGCTAAACACAGAAACCATGCATTGATGTTTTACACAACACAAGTTTTCCTCTTGTCATTGTCCAATCAACAAAAAGATATTTATCATATGGTAAAGCCCCTTCTTTTCAAGAACAAAGCTGGACAGGGAAGCAGGGCCAGCAGGCAGACCTAGTGGTTTCTGAGACTAAAGCCAAGTTAAGGCATCTGAAGCATAGAGACTCTCTTTCACATTAAACACTCACAGTCGAGTGTGATGTTGTTTGCTAAATTATGAATGTGTGTAATTAAAATCTAGTGGCTGTTTCTATGAAAGATTTACAATGTTATTTCATCATTTGTCATGGCTAATTAACAATATTAGATGAAGTTTTTCTTCTTCAAAGGTCTGATTTTTTCTCATTTATTTATGTCAGAAATGATACAACAGTTAAAGGCTCCTACCCTGCCCATGTAGGCCTAGGGGGAGGCACCTCCTTCTTTTACATCTCCAAGGTCAATGGTTCAAATCCTTCCAGACCAGAGTGTTGCAGTCTTATTTCTAGTATGAATAATTACAACTTTCCAAGTTCTCCAAGTTCACACATTAGAATAAGTCTCCAAGTTCATACATTGACTACCAAAGTCAAGCTTTTCCAGCTAGGGAAAGCCAGCTTCATGGAGGAAAACTTTTCCTAGAGCAGGCAGAGAACGGTAATCTGCTTCCCTTCAGAGGTGTTCTTTCCCTTTTAAACCTTAACACTGAGCGGTCCACCCCACTCTAGTGACCAGTGTCAGTATTCCATGGTGATGAGGAGTCATGAAATGTGCATACTTTTAACCTTTGGGAAGCAGCTGTCTCATTTTTGTTCTCCCTCTCTCTTCCAGCAACAGCAGGTGGCTACCCAGCAGTTGGCTTTTCAGCAGCAGCTCTTGCAAATGCAACAGCTACAGCAACAGCACCTCCTGTCTTTGCAGCGCCAAGGCCTCCTAACCATTCAGCCCGGACAGCCTGCCCTTCCCCTTCAACCTCTCCCACAAGGTATGCACTGATCATGGGAAGAGAGCAGCTCTAGGAAGACTTTGCACAAAGGAGTGGGATATCGCTTAGCCTATTCCAGCTAATCATCCAGAAAATTGTCCATCCAAAACATACACATAGGAACTGTAACAAAAATGCTGAGTAAAGTAGGACCCTTGCAGAAGTTCAAATGCTTGCTGCCAGAGTGCAGAGGGGAGAGAGTGTATATGTTTCCCAGTACCAGGGTATACCCAGGACTGCACATGTGGGAGGAAGAGGACCACATACTATTATGCACTCAGTGGACATTTTAATGGAATCTTACAGCATTACAGTTTGGAACCACAAGGAATTTTCTGAAAGGGTATTAGTCATTGTAAGACATACTTTATATCAGGTAACGTTCTATTTTAAATCTCAGCAATGCTTTTTATAGCAATGCCATTTTTTAAAATGTAGGGGTAAATTCAGGTTTATTTTTCTATAAATGGCAAAAATAATCCTTCCGATTACAAAACCCCAAGTTACCTTTTGTCTTTATTTTGTTTTTGTCGTCCCCCCACCCCCGCTTTCTTTTTGCATGGTATGTTGATTTTTGAGTAAGTTAGTTGTGCCCTCATCAGAACAGGTATCATTTCTACTTCTAGTTCTTAATCACAAATTGACATTCCCCTAAAAAGGGCTGGGGATTTAGCACAGTGGCTTAAGCGCCTGCCTGGTAAGCATGAGGTGATGAGTTCAATCCCCAGTACCAAAAAAAAAAAAAGAAGAAGAAGACATTCCCCTAAAAAGCGGTAAGATTTTCTAGATTTCATGAATTCCTTTTTAAAAATCTGCTGACATTTTATCCCAAGGGTGTTGGATGTCAAAGGGAAACTCTAGGTGTTTTTACGATTCCCTCTTGGTTTAAGCAACTCCGACTTTCATACATATAATATAAAAGGAGATGTATTATTCACAACTAAAAAAGAAGGAGAGAAAAAGGCAGACAGGAAGAAGTGTCATGCTTACATTTTAAAAGACATTTCCCAGTCCCATGTAGTAGACCTCCATATATGTGACTTCTGTATTTGCAGATTCAACCAACCATGAATTGAAAATATTTAGGAAAAAAACCAACAGTGCATTTCTATTATATATGTACATTTTTCTTGTCACTGAATATATCTTCAATACATTATAACAACTATATACATAGCATTTATATCATATTAGGCATGTTAAGTAATAAAGAGCTGATGATTTAAAACACACAGAAGGATATGAAAATATATAAATACCACACCCATTTATACATACAAAAGACCTTGAGCAACCTCAGATTTTGATATTGGAGAGGGTGGTCCCACGGGTGCCAAAGGATGATTAACTCTACATATTACCAGAGAGTTGCTTGCTCAAGGCTCAGGATTTTTTCAGCTCTAGGGTTTTGGATGTACGTGGCTATAAGCTTTGATGGCAAGTAGCAACAACTTTGGATGTATTGATTTAGTTGCTATCTGAAGGAGGTGAAAATGGGGGGGGGGTCCTCCTACTTGTTGCTTAAGGCATGGTCATTTGTCTACTAACTTGTGGTGTCAAGTGGACATGGTGAGACATGTCTGCATGAATCTCCTCTCTTCAGTCATCCACACCCAACTTACCACCACCACCACCCCTGCCTTTGTGTTTTGTTTTTGCATTCAGTGTTGCCACCAAATCTGTTGCATCCTTCAACGTCTTAATTGACCCTTCATATCTTTCTGCCATGACAGCTCTCCTACTTACTACACAATCAGTGTCTCCTTCATTGTTGTCAAAAGATTTGGTAACTGATCAACACAAGGAAAAGGAACGACACATCTGCTAATGCATTTTGAACTTTTGTTATAACATGCAGTATTTATACCTTCTGGTTTACTGTTAGAAACGTGACAGGCTCTTCTGACATACCTGCTAGACTCAAAGCTTCACCCTCTCTCATCTTTTCCTTCCACTCCTGTACTATTAAGTTTGCTCACTAAGGTTCATTGTTATAGTACATCAGTTAAGCTGTCCAGAAGAGGGCAATTGGGCAGTGACAAGACAAGCTCATATGTAATGTGAAAGAAATGAATGTGGTGATGCATGAAGTGTAATCTCTGCCGTAACATATCAGAGACACTGGTAGGTAATTCACTAGTTATGGCATTGATTGATATGCTTAGCTGTCTGCTATAACTATTAGCCACTGCAACATTAGGAAAAAGCATATTTAATATCTGAGCGGTATCTGCATATGTGTCCAAGATGGCATAAATGCCAATGTCAATATTTCAGAAGTCAAGTTTTTATAGTAAAGGGAACCACACCGTTATTGCCATCTCTCCTGAATCAGGAGGATGATTTTCTTTCCCCTACCCCCTCACCCAAAGTGGCTTGAGAATTCAGTCATGTTGGACTACAACACAATTCTTTTTTATCAGAAAGATGATGGCTTAAAACTGATGTCATTACGAGGTTTAAATCAACTTTCTGCTTGCTTGAACATGGTCACCTGGGTATGGATGTACAAGGACAAAAAAAGGTTGATCAACTCTGTCTTCGAGCCAGTGATACCTGGGGTTGTAAAATTGAGTTCCATGAACAGTAATCTGTCAACTGTCCCCACAACATACATTTTTTAAACCAGTGCCTGCATTTTCTTTGATAATGAAGAAACAGTTGTCCTGAAAACAGAAATGTAGCAAGGTACAGGGGTTATGTTTTTAAAGTGCTGGTAGTGCTCACTCATAATAAAATCATCAAAATGCTTTTATATATCTGTTCATGCCCTTGCAAAATTACTTTAAAGCTGTGTAAATGTAAGACCTTTTCTCTCTTTGCGTAATTAACATATTTAGTTTCACACTGGTCTCTTCCATCATCTGATCCTCCATAGAACTGGTAATTTCCCCCAGAAACTCTTTCACTGTCATTCTGACCTTTTAATTTTTTAAAAAATAAACTCTAGGTATGAGAAAATTACATGCTTGTTATATACCTCCTAATGGGTTTGTTTAGCCTGCTAGTATTCTGATGCTACCATTTTGGAAAAAATGAATACTTTCTGAAAATTGGATATCAGCTTAGTCTGATGAGTTACTAACTTACTTTTCTGTCTTAATTCTGTTGTGAGAACTTAGCTGTCCAATTCCATCATCTTCTGCTAGGCAGCATTCACTGAACTAACAGTTGACCGTCACTGACAAAAGGTATCACTGACAGAGGGAATGATTTGACTAGACTCACTTAAGTCTGATGAGAATGTTCTTAAGTGTAATTATCATGTCGAGAGTTGACCTAAAAATATTGATGTTGTCACTCTGAGTTACTGATTTTTCTAGCTTCCTGTAATAAAAAGAAAGGAGAGGAACATTGGTGTACTCTAGGTGTAACGAGTAGTGAATGCGTTTGCCTTTGTCTTGATTTGCTGAGTAAACAGTACACTTTTGAAACAACCTCAGAGTTCTGCTGTTCTCAGAGAGAAGGTGTTCACACAATCCTTCGAAGCTTGTTCTTCGCATACAGCTGACCCAAAAAGCAATTAGTTTGAGTTTAAAAGTAGGTGGTTGGTTCTTTTTGTGTTTTTATGTAGTAGGAAAAAAATAGGTGTTGATTTGGGAGTTTTATACCCTATTTGCTATTGTTTCCACTGGTAGACAGTAGTCTGAGGATCAGCCTACCTAGTCACAGGTAATTGTGTGCATACACACTGCCAGCGCTGCTTATTACAGGTGCATCCCACCTGTCACTTCGAAGGTGTTCAAAAATAATAGCCCAGATATGGCAGAACTGGACATGGGATTGTGTACTGACCTTTCCTTTGTTTAATTTACCTCCAAGGTTTAATTTTGGGGAACAAGTAATAATTGAATATGCCTAATAACTAAAAGCTCATTTGGGACAAAATCCATCAAAATATAATTGGCATTTGATTTTTACGAAGGGAGAGGAAAACCGAGTTGGCTGTTGAAGATACAGTCTCAGAATATATGACCACTTAATGTATCATTTGAAGCCTCCCTTATAATATATATTAATTGCAAACACTTGAGCATTTGAACATTTTCTTGGAGAGCTGTTAGGAGAGACCAACTGTTTTTGTTAAGGCGCCTAGCAGAAAGGCGGGGAAGGTTATTGGTCTGCTGTGCAATAATTTACTCCTCTTTGATATGCAAACGATCCACGGTGAATATAAAAAAATCCTATCAGACTCATTTCACAGTTCTTAACCACTCGGATTCTCTGGAGTCCATCGCCTCATTAGACCAGTGCTCTCCAATGCTGGCATAATTAAAATCTTTAACAGTTTAGCAAAGTAAAGATGTTTGGCTGATCACATTGAGATGATTATCTACCCATTGTATTCTAAATGACAAAAATAAATTAAATTTAGACCTTGGCATTTTTTATTATGTGTTTCAAATGAATATAATGCGCACGGCCTTCTTTTTTAATTCAATACTTTCGGTTTGGTAAGAAACATGCCTGTTTCGGCTGCTGCTGAATACAGAGGAAATGGCAGGCTTTCCAGAATAACTGTGTTAGTTACTTGCAACAACGAACTGAAATCCAGATGAGCAGCTCTTATGTCCAGTTGCCTTATGAGATACAGGGTGTGTGCTTTCTTTTCCGTGTTCTCTCAAAGGAAGCTACTGTTGTTTGTTGCTGCCATTGTTGGTTGCAATTCAGAGAATCTTTTTTTCTTTGATGCATGTGTGTATTAGAATATGCATTGAGGTAGGATTTGGAAATCCTAGGGTATCCAGGCATACTGCCAGGATAAAGACTAAGGGGCCCCACAGTAGTGAGATTGACATACTGATTGTATTTCTTCCATAGAGGGGGGAAAATGGTGAAACCTCCTCCTTAAAACCTGTGTCCAGTTTTACTCCCTTAAAAAGCAAGAGAACTTTATCACTCCAAGTTTATTTTACATTTTCATTTTATTCTGCAATGGTTCATTAGCATTGATCTAAGAAATGACAGTAATAATAGTGTTACTTGTATAAAAAGTTACACAGTTTCTCAGTAGACACATCCATCAATTAAGCATGTGGTACTAGAAACCAAAATTAATGAGGAAGATAGGTGTGTTAATGAAATAATCATAGTATAATCAATTTGACTGTTAAAAGTTGAAAAGCATTTCAAGAAGACGATATGAATTCATAATTTATGTCGAAAAGTGATTAATAAAAACTATATTTAATAACAAAGCTATTTGTCATCATTTAAGACTTAAGCACAAAATTATTCATTTTGTGGTTCATGTTGTCATAAGAATATAGTAGAACAAATTTAATTTGAGCCTTTCTTTGTGTCTAAAAATAAAGTAACATCTCTATTTTTTTTTTCCTAAACTCGAAAAGCAGCATTTTAGATGAATGGAGGCATACTGTCGTTGCAAAATAACTGTGTTTTGAATCCTTTTCACGGATGTCTGTTATGTGAGATGAGGGCACTTCAACTCAGCTGCTCAGTAGGAGGACACGCTTATTACTACCTTATTTGCCTTAGTCGGGAGGGGAAAAAAACTGCACTCACCAAAAAGCCCCCCTAATAGGAGGCTTTGTTTACTGACTCTTTGATTTAATTACTGTTTGAAGAGGACGGAATTAGCTGTTAATTGATTTAATTATCCAATTTGTTTGTTTCAGGCATGATTCCAACAGAACTACAGCAGCTCTGGAAAGAAGTGACAAGTGCTCATACTGCAGAAGAAACCGCAGGCAACAATCACAGCAGTTTGGATCTGACCACGACATGTGTGTCTTCCTCTGCACCTTCCAAGACCTCCTTGATAATGAACCCACATGCCTCTACCAATGGACAGCTGTCGGTCCACACTCCCAAGAGGGAAAGGTAGGGATGAGCCTTGGACACGTGTTGAGCATCCACTGCTGTCTTTCACCTGGGAGGGGCTGGTGACTTTGGCCATATCTCTCAGTGATTTCAAATAGGATTCATGTGACTTATGAATGTGCATATAGTTACTTACAAACGTATTTTATGTAGTTTGTGTGTGAAGCATCTAATTGTTTTCACCTTTTCAACATGGAATTAGCACTTATGTAGAGCTCCTCTCAGCTTAGGAGCCCAGGCAGAAGTCTTGGAGTTCCTCATTGGATGGGTTGGATTTCAAGGCTTCCAGACTGACTCCCTCTGCCAAGTGCTCACTCCATACAAGCTGAATTCCTTGGCTCTAAGCACCTTCCCAAGGAACAGTAGTGTCTGCTGTGGGCAATTTTGAATTGTGGTTTGAGAAAACATAGAACTTATGTTAGTCTACACTGTCCCCCTTGAAGGCGAGAAGCCCATCTTTTCCATCCTGTGTCCCTGAAACAGGTGGCCTTTGCTATGTAGGCACTGAGGAAAGGTCTGAAAGAAAGATGGAGAGGTGGAAGCGTGCACCTGGGAGGGGCTGGTCTGTATGCACAGGATACTTGCATTGTGCTTTCTTCTAATTGAGAATAGATTGTAGCATTGTCTCAGATGCTCCAATTCCCCTTTGGAAGTTAGGACTTCATATTTCTTAATAGCCCTGAGGTCTACGTCAATGTTAGTTGAAGCTGAGGTTGGTTTAGAGATCTGGGACACACCGTGTTAGCATAGAATTGTAAGAATATAAAGCTGTTGATTCATGTTTCTATATCTTAGCACCCTGAAGCATTAGTGCCACTGTTCAAATGCTTTTCAAAAGTGGAAAATATAATGTTCCTAAAATTGACAACTTGTTTTCAGTTTACTATTTTTAAACTGTTTTCTATGTATTTTGTATGCAGAGCTTCCAAACACAGAAGAGAAGAAATCTTAAAAGTAGTATATGATAGTAAACGCTGTTTCCATCAGGAAAAAGCAAATTTTGTGTTTAGGAATAACTCAATGAAAAAATTTATTTCAGTTAAGCAGTTAAAATATAATTTCGTACATTTCTCATATATTGAGCAGTGAGCCAGGTTTAATTAGATGTGTCTTTATATTAGAAAAAATATCTGAGTGCACATTTAGTCAGGTTCCAAAGAATGTTTTGGTTAACAGCAGCCCACATATGCAGTGGTGGTCCCATAAGATTGTAGTGGAGCTGAAAAACTCCCATTATCTAGTGGCGCTGTAGCCATCATGACGTATACTACAGTATATTACTCATGTATTTGTGGTGATACTGGGGTAAACCAGCCTACACAGTCAGTCATGTAAAAGAATAGCACATACAATTAGTGCAGTACATCATACTCAATAATGATAATAAACATGTTACTGGTTCATATACTTTACTTTTTAATCATTAGAGTATACTCCTACCTCTTAAAAAGTTGACTGTAAATAGTTGCTGTATTAGGCTGGCAGCAGCCTCATGCATCACATATTTACCTCATCTCTTGATTGCACCATTTCTCTTGTGCTTGATTTAATCTCTTGTTGTTTTGTTCATCATGTCCTAGGAGTGATAGGCTGTACCATACACACACACACACACACACACACACACACACACACACTCCTTCCAATAGCGTAGGTGTGTGTTAAGCTGGACCATCCAGTTCTGTGTAAGTATGCTCTGTGATAATCATCAACAAAATTGCCTAGAGACACATTTCTCAGGATCTATCTCAGTTAAGAGATACATAACTGTATGTATACAGATACAGATACAGGCATATACCCACACACATATTTATCATATTTGAGCATAAAAACCATCAGAGTTTATCAGAGATAAGGATAATACATGATTTAACAAAAGCTTGCAACTCGGTTCTTTAAGATTTTTAAAAATATTTATAGCAGACATTGAAGAATTTTTAAATTCTTTGTAAGCATTTTAAATCTATTGGTTTAGAAGAGTTTGAACAGCATGGTGGGCAGTTTGGAGCTACTGGGTGAAATATGGCTTCTGTGGGGGAAAATGAGTATGTCTGGAAGCAAATCTGAGCTCTTACTCTGGGGTCCCTAATGATGTCTCCGGTTTTTTGTTTGTTTGTTTTGTTTTTTAATAGATAACCTGACGTAGCTTTAATAGGAAAGGTTCTAGGCTGTCATCCTTTGCTGTACTTGATTTTCCTGTTCAGTGATTGGTGCTGTCCTTTTGCTGCTGAAGGGTTGAATTACATCTTTACCCATAAACAGAGCAGGAGGCTATCCACTGAGAAATACCAAACTGGTGCGCTTAAGGTATTTGTTGCAATCTCATCGGCCACTGTGGAGCCTATGCGGATTTCCTTTAACATAGAAAACTTCTTGTTTAGATGCAGTGCACTCAGTTTCATTGTGAAAGGTTATATGCTACAGTCAAATGATAGATTAGCAAGAGGCTAGCTAGAAAAGAATAGTTCTTTTCGTATTTTCAGGTTCATTTGAAAGTGAAGATGTAGGCAACAGTCTAATTTCAGGAGAGTGTTTGATTTTTTCTAATAATCCTTATTTGTCTGCACAAATGTTATGCTTAATCTTCATTACACTGCATACCCAAATAGGGATCAGAAGAGAATTCACATCTCAGTGAGCCTTTCATGTGGACGTAAAAACAGGCTGACTTCTCCAGTTGTACATCGGAAGAGAAAGCAGCTATGAAACTGTATGCTATTATGTAATCTCTTGACTCTTTCAGTCTGTATTACCTGGTAGGTTCCTAGATGTTCCTTGACTGAAAAAACATTCTATTCAGCACATTTTATTTTATCTTAGTTTTTGGTACAGGGAATTGAACACAGGGCCTTGCACACATACTAAGTACATTCTCTACCACTGAGCTGCAGCCTCAACCCCTAGTCAGCACATATTAACTGAATGTATTCGTCAAGACAGGTGAACTCTTCCAATTAAAAATAATTCACAGTTTTAAGCTTACCATTCAATTCATCATTCAAAGATCCATTGAGAGTCGGCTTTATTTGTGCATATAGAAGGATTTAAAATGGATATTAAGTGTCATTACCTTATGAAGTTTAGTATTTCCATGTGTGATATCCAATGTAGACAGTAGAAAAATAGTAAAAGGAAGAAAAGAAAATAGAGAAGAAAGTTGCCACTACAAAAGTATGTTCTCGTGTACGCTGAGCAGGACGTTCTTGTAACTGCCTTAGAGAAGTTTTCTGCCTTCCTTATCAGATTGTTTGTGACATATGTGCCCTTGCTGGCTCTCCCTTGATTTCTGGGTATACTCTTTTCCCTGGATTTACAGGGAACAGTAACTGGACAAGCAGTAGTACCTACAGCTTCCTGGATTAGCAGCTTTAAAGATTTCCCTAAAATGATCTGGGAGAAAATTTGTCAGTAAAAGGTAACATCGGGAGAGTTTTTGTTTGTTTTTAAAGTAGCAGTGTATCTAATTCTCTCACTGGGTTGCAGATTTCCTTGCCATTTGCAAAACTGTGTCTTTCTCACTCTCACCCCCATGCATTTTGCAGCCCCTGTGAGCAGCCGCCACAGCAGCAGCTCTGGGGTTTGGTGAGCTGCAATCTGTTAAGGAGATAAATAATGTGCTTGGCACGACACTCCTACTCTCCTCTTTAATTTGTCTTACACAAGGAAAATTATAATTAAATCATTCAGGGTAAACCCTTGAGTGTAGAGAAGGGAAAAAACACACTTTGGTAAAGATTGCCAATAGAAACCCACTTCCCTGTTGCGCAGGGTAGAGACATTTATCAATATTCAGCAGCGTTACGGGAGGAGCAGCCCATGTGATTTGTGAGGCGGATGCCAACGCTCAAATCAAAGCTTGTTAAGATCCTGTCCCTGTACAATCACGGACATTCAGCATCGTTAGAATTCAGTACTGGTGCTGGACTACGTGCTTTGATTTTCTCTTGACAATCTAATAATGTTTATTGTGCTGATTATATATAAATTCATTGGTGCAATAAACATACCTCTATTGTCATTGCCTCAGAGAAGTGTGGTAGGGATCAAGTTGAGCAGGCAGAAGCTAAAAGGAAGCTGTAAGAGGAAGCAGGCACATTCAAGTCTCTTATACTTTTATTTCATAGGAAGAGAGAATTTGACCTTTTAGGTAAATAGGCAAAAACCCTGTCCTAGGATACTCCTAAACAGGAAGATATTGTCTTGTTTCCTTATTTTCTGACTGTCTTGCTTTAAAAAATTGCAAGTTTTGGTAAACGGAATCAACAGAATGCAGATGAAACATTTATTAAAATGCTAAATTTAGTAAGCCCTTTGAGCTTCTTGGATCAAAGCAGCTATGTAAATACAAATAGCAATTACTACTTAAGTAATTGCCTGAATTAAAATTCTAAACATCACATTATATTATGTTGCACTAGGGACACGGGAAAGGGAACTTACATTTAATCAGTTCCTTCTCTATGCCAAGGGCTGCTAGTCTCCTGTATATGGAATGATATCTCACTTTCAGCCACAGTACTTGGGTAATAGTTATATTAGTATACCCATTTTGCAGATGAGGTGATATTTATTTAATTGATAAATAAATGACCTCTCATCACAGAACTGATTAGTGGCATATCGAAGATCCAAATTCAGATCTGAATTTCAGTTTATAAAACAGGACTGGAAGTTTCTGTTTGGTTTGAAAGTGAATACTTAATTATCATAAATTAAAATCAGTGTTTCTAAAAGAAGTTTTAAATTTAATTTAAATTCAACTCAATAAAACATTTATTGAGTTAACCTTTTAAGCACAAATATCTGCATATGAAGGAAAATACCAGAGCTTCCTTTTATGGAAGATGAATACATACACATATACATGTATGTACAGTATACCGGCCCTTCATGAAGAAGATGGAAGGACTCACAAATTATCAATCATGGTCTGAAATAGCACATACAGAGCAAAAATCACACACGGGATTTGTACACAGACAAATATAAAACAGTGCCCTCTCATTAGGTTCTGCCTTATCTGGTATTGCCTCATTGAGTATATTTTATGTTTTTTATTTTACGTTAGCTGTCTTGTGTGGTCCAAATTACAAACAATTCCTTTTTTTCTGGTGCTTCCCACCTTCTTTCCTTTACTTCAGCCGCTAATAGATAATTTATAACTTGACGATCTCTCCAGTTCATACCTCTTCTAAGTATCTGTTCCAGTGCTTTCTTAAGCACTGGTAGATGAGATTTCTGTAAACTCTGTAAAGAATGTGGTTGTGCCACCTCTGCTTTTCTTTGACACCATCGTAGTTGTCAGAAACAGTTGACCCAAACTGGGCCCTTGTCACTGTGAGATCTGTCCTGCCTTTAGTCCAGTCACTGCATCCCATCATTCTCATTCCTATTTAATGGCATACTGCAGTCTACAGTTAGCATCTGCCTTCCTGTAGCTCCTAAAAGTTTTTACTTGACTAGTCTACTTTTGAACAGGTCCACTTCAATACACAGTATCTGGTTTTGATTTCTGGCTTCTTGACATTTTGCCATGTATCTGACTATATAACAATAACATTTGTGTTTGTAGGTCCTGATATTTTCAAAAAGCAAGGAACTTTGAAATGTGGACATGCCTGGTATTTTAATTCTTTTTCACTTTAACAAAATTCTGCATTGATGAATAAATGTTGATGTTCTTGGTTTATTGAGAAAATTTAAGAAGTTTGTTTTCAGGACTGTCCTAGCTATAAACCTTTTACTTTTGAATACCCTCAAAGTGATATTTAGGCCTGCAAATCCAGAAATTTCAGTGGCAAATTCTAGTTTCTGTTATTCTGAACTGTTTTTCCTCATTTTCATTTTTTTCTGTAAAAAATCTAATAGTAATTTGTTTTATATTTCTTTTGATTTGAAGAACCGAGCAAACTAGTTATTTTAGATTCTTTTTTTCATTAGAACATTTTGAAGAACATGCAGGCTAATTGTTGTCTTAAAGATTTTTACCACACATCCTACCACTACGTGTTGAGGCATATAAATGATCTCCAACAGATCAGCGTACTATGACTCAGTAGCTAAAACTGGCCCATGTTTACTTTTGTAAATAAAGTTTTATTAGGACACAGGTGGTGTATACATGATCTAAACTTTGTGACTACTTTTATAGTATAGTAGCAAGCCACAGTAGTTGCAGCAGAAACTGTATGGTCTGTAAAACCCAAAATAGTTGCCCTCTTTTCTTTTCTTTCTTTTTTTTTTTTATTCTTGTTTTTGTAGTGCTGGAGATTGGGACTGAACCCAGGGTCTCTGCACTAGCTATGTCCTTGGCCCTTTTGAATTTTTTACTTTAAGATAAGGTCTTGCTAAATGGCTGTACTGTGCAGGTGGGCTTGAACTTGAAGTCTTTCTGCCTCAGCCTCCCTAAGTGCTGGAATTACTTGCGCACCACCACACTTTGCTAGCTGGCTCTTGACCTTAACCCTTAGACCATTGATTCACAAATTTCCCAGTGGCATTGTCATGGGAGTTTATTAAATATGCTGTCTCCCAGGCCTCTCAAATTAACACTTGGATTCCTTTGGTCCTAGATAGCATGTGGGAAGTTGTATTTGTCATACATGCCCTAGATTCTTGCTACTCAAAGGCTGTTGAGCAGCAGCTTTGCTGTGACTTGATGTGGATATTTGCAAGAAACTCCAGTTCTCAGGCCCCACCTAGACTTACTGAGTTAGGATCTGCACTGTAAGAAGATGGCTCAAGGGGGTTGGTGTGCACATTCAAGTTTAAGAAGTAATGCAGCAAGCATTTTCAGGTCAGCTGGATTGTAACATTGCTGGAAACAATCAACCCTCAACCCCAAAATTTGACCTCTCAGACACAGTCTGCAAAACAAGTGGCTTGCCATGCTCATGTAGAAGTTGCATTGGTGAAAAAGACCAGTCCCCTGGCTCCCTGTCCTTAACCTGTACTCCTAAGATTTAAGTTGAGGTTCATCCCTTGACTTAGTGATCACAGGCAACCTCTTTAAGGTTCTGTTTTTCTCTTCCCTGGGAAATCAGAAACTGATGTATGGTGATGATGATAAGCTGGCTGACGTTTATGTAACAACTATTTTATGTGAGACCCAGCACATAAAGAAACTGACATAGAGTTTGAACCTTAAATTTGTTTGATTTAAAAAATTTTCCCCCCTTGGGATGGTCTGTGACAGTGGTGGCAAACCTATGGCATGTGTGTTGTTTTTCTTTTAAGACAAAATATGTTAATGTTTGAGTTGATTGTTCTAAACTAAATCCTCGGTATTCGGGTTTAATTGCAGTGTTGGTACTTTGCAATAAATGGTGTTGCAGTTTGGGCACTTCTCTAACAGGTTCACCAGTACTGGTCCATGATATGAGTCTCCACCATAGGCTATTTCATATAGCATGTGCCAGATTTTCTACCCCACGTAGTGTTCAAGCCCCAAGGTTCTTTGATCTTGGAGGCATTCTTTTCTAATGAGCTACTGCTATTCATTCAGCTTTCTACCATTCCTGTTATTGGCACCCTGCCATTTCGTAGGTTTTTGCATGTGAGTCTAGCCTTGAACTCCTTCCCTGAAACATGCATTATGATTTTTCATGTTTATTGTAGACCAAGAGTGCAAAGAAAAATATATGATCGGGGAAGAGTGATAAGCGGCCTTGGGAAAATTAGGCATTACTTGTTGTACTGAGTTTCATTCTTTTATCTTTATATATAACAGGATCCTGTTAAAATGTATTCCTTTACTATTTTGATCACATGAATAGAAATTTACCTTGCTGGGTATTTGAGCACAAAGTGAAAAGGAAGCCAGAAATCTCTGTTCCAAAGACCGTGTGGTTTGGAAAAGTCCTAGTGTTACTGTATTTTTAAGTATATGACAACTAAAAGTTCCCTGTTCTTAACGCAGTGATTGGACCAAAGAGGGAAAGACAAACACTGAAGGCTTAAAATGAATGTCATGTTTCTTTTCTTCAGTATTTCCGAAGATACTTTTTTGTAATGCAGTTCCATCCTATTCTTTCTTGCACTGATTTTTGCACAGGTCTTACTTATCCTCTAGCCTGGCTCTGTAGGTCTTTCCAGGAGAGCTACTGCTCTTCTGTCTGGCTCATAGGGTAATGCAAATGAGTACATTACACATGTACAGCATTCCTAAAGTTCTTTATTCCACCCCCTTTTGTAATCCATCAAGGCCTAAGTATATTAGAAAGTATATTCTCGTCATTAAAACAATAGTGGGAGCTCACAAAGGGAAATTGTTAATATGTGTTCCAGCTTGTCACTTTTGCCTATGTGAATAAAGAAGATAACTGTTCCTTCGGGAAACTATTTCAGGAATTGAGCAACAGATATGCTAGCCAGAGAATTCTCTGAACTGTAATTTTCCTTTTTGTGTGTACTCAAAAATAACATGCTGGTGGGCTCCTGGGTGCCACCACACATACAGAGCACAATTGCCACAGCCCAGGTGGTGGTAATATGGGACAATCCCCTGGGCACATGTCACCAGGAGTTGTACAGCTTGTTCAGTGTCTTCCTCCATATGGCAATCTGTCCCATTCACAGAAAGGAGCTGTGGCTGTGCACGGTGGGAACTGTGGTCAATGTAGTGTGGAATCTGTCTTTGCTCGTGACGACCTCCTCATACAGTGTGTTTCATCATAGTTCTGAGTTGCATGCAGTTCACACACGTATCACATGCATGTGCACACGTGCACTCATTCACACACACTCTGATCTAAGAAGAAATGTGTTCACATAGCATGGCTGGTTTCTTTCTGTCCCACCTTTACATTTAGAAGCATGCAGTTAGCTTGGGTATAATTCTGGTACAGAATTTTATGTGAAACCTGTATATGAAGTATGTAGGTTATACGAAGTCAGTTAAAAACACACGCACAGACCTTTCCAGGCTAGTTTGAAGGCTAGTTTCTTGTCCTAGAACTCTTCCATAAACTAATTTTTATTGTTCTGTGGTGTGTGTGTGTGTGTGCGCGCGCGCGCATCTCTGTGTGTTTGCCTGCGTGCACCTCCCTCCCTCTCATTCCTTTTTTTAAAACTTTTACTTTCAGTTATGAAAATTATTTTCACTGTTCATTATAGATGTTAAACTAATTTTAAGTATTAAAATGAAAAAAGGAAAATTTAAAACAAAATTCATTATTAGAAATGTACATGGAAGACACTCTGTGGAGGTATTAGAAGTGCAAAAGGGGACTTGAAATCAGGAAAACAGAGATTTCCTAGTGAATAAGATGAAAATAAGGACATCTTAAAAGGAATGTGGCAGAATTTACTAGCAGGTAAGGCCTTCTCCATTTTCTCCATTTATATAGTGCACCCAAATACTGTTCTGCTTTTGTGTTGCTATTTGTGCTCTTGTTTGGTAAACAAACAGAACCCATAGGAACTGTAGCTAATGACATTTATACTACCTCCAAGATGTCCTCAAACAAACAGACATGCTTTTATGACCTTTGAATCGCAATCTTTTTATAATCTTCAAGGAAATTTGTCTGTTAGCAGGCAGATCTGTTTTTCTCTTAGTACTTCAGTTACTTTGAAAGATCATAGTGTAGTATAATTTACGTTTCGACCATGACTGTTGAAAGAGTTTGGGGCAATCTAATGACAAGGGAAAAGAGAAACCCAGTGTAAATGTTTGTAAATGTTGCGGTACCTACTCTCAAATGGGTCATTTTCTAACTAGTGGAATTCTAGGTGATTCTACATCCAAAGTGCTAATATTCCACTGAACTTAAAACCATTGACCTAAGAAGTAGGCAGACAACTACAGTTATGTTGCTTGGTGTCTATTAATGGAAACATTCTGATATATGTGAGCCCCTATATCAACTCACATTTTTCTGTGAGTCACATTTATGACAGGAACAAGATGTCTTGTGTTAAAGATCAGTGTGAGAAATAAATGGCAGTTTACTTTAATTAGAAAAAAATTGACACCAAGAGCTGGAATAATCCAGTGGCGTTTGAATAAATTAGAGGATGGTACAGACAGAACTAAAAAGAAACTAAACAAGGATAAATGGGAACTTATCCTGAGTTTACATATATATATATTTTTTTTTTTTCATTCATTCTTAGGTAGAACAGAAGTCAGGGATAATGCTACCGTGTGTCCATTCAACAAATCAGGACAAGCATTAACCATGTAACTGGTGTTACAACTGTGAGCTCCATAGACCAAGTCTGTTCTCTGGGGCTGCCACTGCAGTGGAAGACAAGGAGAAGAATGCAAAATTATATAACAGAGAGAGTTAAGTTCTAGGGTGGAAATAAAAGGCAGGGAAGAAGTATCCAAGTGTTACTATATGGGCCTAAGGTTACTGTTTGGGCAAGTTAATCTGGCAAAGCCAGTGACCCTTGAACAGACATGAACAAGAAAGGAAATGGCCCCCCTGGCAAAAGGCACAACAGAAGCAAAGGCCCTGGGGCAAAGGCAAAATTAGAACATGTTTTGTTGCCTCATAGCCTTATTTAGTGAGAGTGGCTTGATTATGTAGCTGGGCTGTGAAATGCAGGCTGTTCCTTGCTTGATTTGGTCGTGCTTCATAGATTAAACTATGAGGATTAAATGAGTTAATACATGTTTAGTTGCTGGCACATAGTAGGTACTCCATAAATACTCATGTTTATTGTTAATTATTGTGAAACATTTATTTAATAACAAATTAAGGCATATTTATGCTAACTGCAGTTTCTGGAAATTAAAAGGTGACTTTTTCCTACCAAGGAAGCTCATAGTCAAAGGAGGAAAATGCAGACATCTGCTTTGCAATCAGAGTAATGATTGTAGCAATAGCATATAGATAAGTAGGATTCAGTATACAATTTGTTTACAATTAGCAGTAATGGCATATTATAGTGGATCTCCCCCCTCACACACATACATATTCTTCATCTGAAACTCTTTAGCACACTGAGTTCCATGAAGTAAAGTACTATTCCCTTTGTCTACTTTTGCACCCCACCATCCAGCACATCTACCAGTTGGTGCCACAGTTCACTGCAAAGACTAGATAAAAATGCTCAGAAGAAAGTGATATATCGACAGTCAAGAACTCACTTTGAGTCCTTTGTTATCCCCATTTGCTTGGTAGCCTTTGTCAATACCTGTGTATGCTCTAGACAAGGGAAGAACAGTTATATTCCTAAGAAGAATGGATTCAGTAATAAACTTGACTCGGAATGGCCCGGTGGACTGGCTGGAGTACAAGTTGCTGGGTTCTACCTTTAGTGTTTCTAATTCAGTGAGAGTAGAGTCCAAGAATATGTATTTTCAGCAAGTTCCAAGAGATCATTCTTTGAGAACCAGTTGCTGTTCTTAAATCATGGCATGCAACCTCTTCTAAAGTCCATTGGTACAAAGCAGTGATCAAAATTATGATTGTTTAGGAAAATCTAGATATCAGTCCCAAGTGTTGTCATTTCAAAAACAAAAAGATTATAGCCTAATATAAAATATACCCACACTGGCCTTTAAGTCATTTTTAAATGCTCTGGTTTTGTCTTTCTAAATATTCTCATTCATTCTCTCTCTCTCTCTCTCTCTCTCTCTCTGTGTGTGTGTGTGTGTGTGTGTCTCTTGTCTCCCTCTCCCTCTCCTTCTGTCTCTCCTTTTCTCTCTCTCTCTCTCCTCCTCCTCTCTCTCCTTCTGTGTGTGTGTGTGTGTGTGTGTACTTTGGTTTTTTAGTCTCAATCTGTTGCTTTCAGCAGCTGAGCTCTTGCTAATGCAGAGGCCATGATCAAGTAGTGTATGTATCACTTGATGTTCTGGTCATCTACACAGTTACTGTTCTCTGCCCAACTGGAGAATTGAGCAGTTAAGCAGAACCTGTTGATGCCTGTGATATCCAAGCATATTTGATTGTTCACCTCCATCAATATAAAAACTTGGAAAATGCATCCCTACTATTTATTATTATATGCATGTTCTAAAACAATTCAAGGCTAAAAGTGATGAGAAATATACATGCATACACACATATGTATGTATGATAAGTTATATTAACACATGCATATAGAAAATTTAATGTTATCCCATCCATTTGAGGTTTGTGTGTAACCCAGCTTGGAGGCTGTGATCTAAGAATCCAGTGCAATACTTGAAGTAGACGTCTTTAAAAACCTGCTGAATTAAACTAGCAAATTTTAATGAAACCCTTGTATTATAGAGAAGCAAAAGTAATGACACAAAGTAAGGAGTACTTCTAAAAGAAATGTGAAGGCCCAATGGTTCTGAGCCAATGGTTTTGTGTTTTTAGCTCACTTATCCCTTCATCTCCTGTTTTCTTATCTGGCCCTGATTCTTCTGCTTCAGGAGGATGATGTAACTTGAAAGTCTTGCATTGACTTACATATAGTATCATGGGGGTAAGGAGAATGAAATAAGGATTAATATTGGAAATTTTATTTATGCTGTTTGGTTTCTGTGGGCATTGTTTGTTCCTCTAACATATGGACAAGGTTCCACATAGAACTTGTAACTTACCAGTGCAAACACACTTGCATGGACATAATGAGAATGCCTGGCTAGTGGTGTTAATAACTTTTGGATTAGTGGTGTCTGTGCATATTGACACAGTTGCTCACACCACTCTTTGGAAAGCATTCTGTTTTCTTAGTGAGATGCCAGTGTTGATGCTGCAGTAGTAAACTCTTAGTTACCAACTCAGAATAGCCCTTGCTGGTATATCCAGAACAAAAGCTGGAGCTCTGCTGCTTCTTATTCTTTTCATGTATTTATTCCTTCACTCATCACCTTGCAAACATGGGTTTTCTGCCTTTGTCATCACCTCTGTTATATGTTCGATTGCATTGTGATCCCAGTGCAGCAACCAGCCTCAGGTTCTTCAGCTCCAGTTTCTGCTTTATTATCCTGCTCACCCACATGCTCCTAGCTTCTGAGAAATTAGGTGACATTTGGCCCATAGTACCTGGGAAAAGAGATGGGGCATATGGGAGGTTCAATTGGTGATGAAAGTAACTGCCTGCTGTGTATCATACTGTCCAGCATTAGGTTCTCATAACTGGTAAAGTCACATAGACAGCATACATATAGGACACACCTAGGTCAGGAATAACAAGTTCTGAATTCCTCTATATTGTACTGTTGGGACCTTTGTGGGTTTTTGTCCTTGAAGTCCAGGATGACCTGGAAGTTCTTCCTTCTCCAGTGAAAATGCTAATGAAAGGGTCTGTGTCAATTTAATGAATAATGTAGCTATAGTCTGGGTCTCCTGGAAGTATATGTTTCCCAAATTTCGGTCATTTGAACAGATGTCCCATTGCCATGAGGTTTACTATGTGACTATTTTATTCTTACGATTATTTGTAGAATTTCTTTACAGCAAGTCACTTTTTGGTTAATGTAAAGTGATTCTCATCCTACAAAATGATATCTGAAAAATAAAAGGTCAATGATGTGAAATGTATTTTTATCTAATACAAATTGCATCTGTAAATTTTTAAAAATATGCCTTCTTTGGGCCAAGAATATAGCTCAGTGGTATAAAGCCTGCCTGGCAAGTGCAAGATCCTGAGCTTGATTCCTGGCACCAAAAAAGCATTCTTGCTCCACCTGACATTCTGCAGATCAACTGTTAGTGTGTGCACATCATATGTTGTGATACTTTGATAGGATTCCATCATTTGGCAGAGGGGAAGGACCTTGATTGAGTATATTCTGCCAAGTGGATCAAACTTTTTACAGAAGATCCAAGACAGTTATTTCCCTTCCTGGAATATATATTCCCAGCTCAGCCTCTGTGCGTATACATCCTCTACCTCCAGGCCCAGAGACAGGAAGCAAGCTCAGAGCACATACGTAAAGTGTACCTAGAGTTTGGAAACTGAAATTTTCAGATGTTCCCAAACCCACTGATTGAACTGTTTATCCTGGAATATTCCTAATCATCTTAATATCAGGCAAACATTTTTCATGGGTCAAATTACCCAACAGTTCTCTGCTAATGTAAAATTGGTAAACACAGAATGACCTTTTCCCTGTGATAACTTCCTTCAGCCTTTCCTGATTTGTTATATATATGTTTTAAAACCAAACCAGAGCCATGTGTGCATGTCTGCTTCTGTCTCTTGTCTCTGTCTCTGTTTCTGTCTCTGCCTGTGTGTCTGTGTGTAATTTGCAGTACTGGGCATTAAACCCTGGACCCTTGCATTGAGCTACATCTCCAGCACATTTTAGGAGACAAGGCCTTACTAAGTTGTCCAGACTGAGCTTTCGGTTGTGATTATCTTGCCTCTGCCTCCAGAGTGCTGGGATTTCAGGCATGTAACTACCATACCCATCTTTGTATGTAATTCTTTTTGGTGGTATTGTTTTTAAAATTATTTGTACACTTTTGATGTACATAATGATCACATCCATCATCGGGAATTTGTACCTGTGCATAATATTTGATTCTTTGGTTTTTGCCTATTTCCTTCCCTTTCTTTCAGCCCTTTTCCCCTCCTTATTTGCAAAAGCTTTGTTTCTTTTTTCCTTTTATTCTCTTTGTCCTTTTTCCTTCGTTCCCTTCCCTGCTCCCCTCTCCCTTGTTCTCCTTCCCATTTGAATGTTTTCTTCTTACTCCCAATATTTATGTCTATAAGTATTAAATGACAGGAGTACTACATGCATTTTTACGAGGTTGTAACTCTTTGTGAAGTTGCCCAGTGCTACCTATTTGCATGTTTATCCCTCTCCACCATACTTTGAAAACCATCCACAGTTCATAAAAAGTATACTTCACCAGTGCTTTTTCAAATACAGTCATCATTTCTGGGGCAGATAAAGACAAAAAATTTCCCAATATCCTTAACACACAAGCTGTGGTCCATTGCCAGAGAACACTGGCACCCAGGTTCTTCGTAGACATGTACAGATTAGGGATCTATCTGAGAATTAATGAATCAAAATCCACATGTTAGAATGGTCTCAAGATAATTTATGCCCACAATCAGGTTGCGAAGCACTATTGTAGGAACAGCAGTGGGCAGGAAAGGTTGTATGTCTTTAGTCCTAGCATGATTTTTATAGACCCATCAACATCCTTTGAATCCTGCTCTTAGCACCCTCAGTTTCTAGCATATGTGCATCTATCATCTGCTATTATTAACTTAGTATTTCTTTAAATAAATGGACTTAGATTTTATAAGAAGTTACTGTTGACAAGCCACAAGTCTGATGTACTAGTAAAAATTTTTTCCAATATGCATATGCATGAATCCATAACTAGCACATTGAGAGTATTTGTATACCACTCAAACTCATCCAACCCACTAGGAATAGACGGTGCCCTGAGGACCATTAAAGAAATGCTACCCTGCATTTCTTTCAGAATAGGTTAACATTCAAGAAAGAAAAGGAGAAAAACATGTTGGACAGAAATGACTATTGTAAGCTTGTATTTCAGGTGTAAAGTAAGTTAAGGTAGTCCTCACATCTCAAGGCACAATATTGAGAGCAGATAATAACAATAATCTCCTTTATTGTTTAAAAACAAAAATCTGGGACTTAATAGACTAATTCACAGTCACTCCAATTGCAAGTTTTACTCATGAATATCCTATCACATGGGAATGTGAAATCCTCTAATTAAACATGATTTGAAAAGCAGCAGAAAATTGAGATGATGAGCATTCTGGGGAAAGAGAGTCAAGAATTCCCTGCATGAGAGAGGAGGAGAAAGAAGCGTGTTTGTTATCATTTGCAGAGGACTCCATCTTTATTCACTCTGTGTATACCCTTTAATAGGCTTTAGTAAACCGCCCTTCTCTTTGTGGTAGGATTGGTAGGATTATAGAACCCATCAGCTTGCTTTGGGAAATTCAGTTAATAAATACATGTGGTGGGTTTTTTTTTTCTGCAATGAATGAGAAGCAAAAACTAACGTATTGTGCTAGAAATGTGATGTCTTTGTTGTCCCCCAACCCTTTGGAGCAAAATAAGAAACCCATATATTTCTGAAAGTGTTTCCTGTGACAGCTAAAGAAAAGGATCATTTCCCCAACATCTCATTGATCTTTCCTCTTGATGCTACAGTATCAAACTTGGCGTTTCATGCGCTTCAAGAGACTGATTGAACTTCCAGCTGACTTTGTGGAGATAGAAGAAAGTATGAAGTAGTCACAAGAATATGAACTCTAAAATGAAATGGAAAATTGTGCTAGGAATTTAAGGGATCATCTTTTACAATTGTGAGTCTACATTTGTTCTCTTTATAAGGTCATTTGTGATCAGGTTCCAAGGCCATCTCATCCAGTTTGGTATCATTTTATGTAGCTGAGCATGTTTCATTCACAAGGATTGTACATTTCACGTTGGATATCACTTAGTTTTTGAAAATTTAATTTTAAAGCTGAAGTTTGATTCCATTTTCAGGTATAGTTTTATAATTAATGTTAATTAATGCTCTTGTCTCAAATTTATATTCCTGTATTCAAACCTTCACAACTCTTGTGTATGAAACTTATAGTCTCATTGAATGTAGGACATGGCGACAAAATAACAGACAGGGAAGTATGAACTAACAAGTGGATAGAGAAGAAAGAAAACATAAGGTTATTCTTGTGTAAGTAGTTATTAAAGAATTAAGTGAATAAATGAAAAAGCTTTAAAATAATAGTGGCTCTTACTGACACTTGCCTCTGTTATAATCATGGTTTAGTGTGAGACACTTTTTATGACCATACTAGTTGTGAAACTTTGCATCAAGAGAACTGCTCCTGGAAACCTGAGGCATCTGCTCTAATTAATGTTTTGCCTGGGAATACGCAGTTTGTCTCTGTCCAGACAAAATTAAGAAACTGGGACAGACCTTAGAGGGGAGTGTTCTGTGGCTTACAGTGTTATTGGGTGGATATAAAGAAGCATGCACATGTGGGCTTGAAACCAGCAATCTGAAAACATAACAAACAGCAATAGGGGAACAAAATACCACTGTCAATAGAGCAGTCTTCGTGCTTAGCATCCTGAGTGTTTACCACAGGGTCAGAATTTCGTAAATAATGACTGGCTGGAGGAAAGTCCTAAATGGTCAGAATGAAAATGGTGGTCAGTGCGGGAGGGGAAAAGGGTGGTAGCACAGTTTCTAAGTCAGAGGAGGTGGGAAGATGGTTTAGTTGTGCTTTTTGGTGCATCTTCCCTTGGGTAGGGAATGCACTAGAGGGGAGTAGCAGCCTTAGCATTGAGGACACCATTCCTCCTTACGGGAAGGCCTAAATCTCATGCATTCCTTTAACTCACATTCATTAAGCACCTACTTAGGTTCACATCTCAGTAACCAGATGTGCTACTTGTACCAGTCTCAGCTGCATAGCCGTGGTGGATTTGCCACTGAGAGGAGCTCTTTTGTGGTTCCCTTCAGTTTTCAAATGAGAAAGCAGTGGGCAGAGCAGTTGAATGGCTTGAAGCATTCCTGGTTATCAGGAATGAAGACTAGGTCTTCATTCACTGAGCTCCCTGTCCTCCCTGTGAGGAAAGAGTGTACTGCCTTTCACCTGAAGGTGGTTGTACTCCACTGCTGTATTGAACAGAATCCTACACATATTCTGAGATTTCTTTCAGCACATAGAGGATCAGCAGGATCTAGGAAACAGTCATCCCTGGCACTCATTCTTTAACAAGTTTAGCTACTAAGGTTTTATTTATACTAAATATTTATCTCGCCCTCCTCCATCAGACCTTTAAAATTGTCTTATAGTTTAATTTATAAAATCTTTTAAGAATGATAAACATTTTGGGGGAAAATCCAGAGAAAATGAAATTTTAAAAAATGTTCCAATGTTGCAGTTATATTAATATTGATTTTTAACCAAGTTACCATACTATTCATTGGAAGTAGTCTGTTCATAAAATGGTGATATCAAGAACAGCATTCAAAATAATAAAATTGAACAGTTACCCAAGATAACCCAGCATGTATTAGAAACCTAAATGTGAGAGATAAAGCTATAAAACTGTCAGGAAAAAACATAGGAATATATCTTCATTACCTTGGATTAGGCAGTGCTTTTTGAATGTGACATAAAAGCAGGAGAAACCAAAGAAAAAAACAGATGTTAGACTTCCTAAAAATCAAAAACTTTTATACTTCAAAGCACATCAAGAAAGTGAAAAATGATCCATAAAATGGAAGTGAATATTTGTACAATAAATCATATATCTGGTAAAAGTTACAAGCAGAAAAATTTTATTTATATATATACACACACACACATACATATACACATACACACACACAAACTCTACAATAAAAAGACAATCCAAAATAGATAAAATATTTGGAAACGATGTTTCTCTGAAGAAAATATACAAATGACCAAAGAGCACATAAAAATATGTTCAACATTGTGACAACCCAATTTAAAAATAGAAGTATTTGAAAAGGATCTTTCTTTATTTCTTTCCTTCCTTCCTTCCTTCCTTCCTTCCTTCCTTCCTTCCTTCCTTCCTTCTTAGTACCGGGGATTGAACTCCTGATCTTACACTTGCAAAGCAGGCACTTATGCCGCTGAGCTAAATCCCTGGCCCCTACAAGGATGTTTCTTGAAAGAAAATATACAAATGGTTAATAAACACCTAAGTATATGTTTAATGTTGTTAATTATTAGGAAATGCAAATGGAAAGGGCAATAAGATATCACTTTCTACCCATGAGATTGACTAAATTAAAGGCAGATAACAGCAAGTGTTGACAAGGATGTTTAGCAAGTAGAATCCTGAAGACAGTAGGAATGAAAATAGAAAATGGTACAGTTACTTTGCAAAGTACCAGAGTTCCTCAAACTGTTACAGAGTTATTATCACCAAACAGTTCTACTTCTAAATATTCCCAAAAGAATTAAAAACATAAACATGCGCATACACATTCATAACAGCACTGTTAACAATAGTCAAAATGTGGCCACTGTGTGACGTACATGTCCATCAACATGGATAAACAGAATGTGCTGTGTATGCATAACACAATAGTATTCAGCCATAAAAAAGAGTACAGTACTGACACATACGACAGTGTGGGTGAATGAACCTCCAAAACATTGTATTACGTGAAAGAAGCCAACACGAAAGAAAATATGTCATCTGATTCCCTTTAGATGGTATATCAGGAATAAACTGATCTCTGGAGACCGAGTATAGATTAGTGAGAGGCCAAAGATAGATGTTGACAGAAAACATTGAGTAACTGCTAACATGTTTAGGATTTCTTTTCAAGGGAGATAAAAGCGTTCGCATATCGTGGCAGTGGTTACACAACTGTATGATACTCAAACCTTTGACTTATACAGCCACTTATGTATGTACTGTTTGACATATGAAATACAATTCAATGGAACTTAAATAAAAAATATACTCCACAATATTGAGTGATTACCGAATGACCAACAGAGTCTCCCATAACTTATCAAGTATCTTGCTCATGAGATAAATACGGTTTTGGCATGATTTTGCAGGGGTTGGGGGTTAAGCAGGGATGTAGATAAATCAGGAATTGGAGGAGGAAGGAAACAGTCAAAACTGGAAAGGAGAAAAAACAAATTAGCAGAGAACATAGAAGGCAGACATGAGGATGTGCCGGCAGGTGAAGGAAAATTGGTATTTAAGTTGGCAGGAAGTGTCTTGGGATGTAACAAGGTCCTATTCATTTCCTTCAGAGATTCTTGTTCTCTTGGTTACCACAGAAGAAATTAGTTCGTAGGACTAATAACATAAGTGTCACTAAAGACTGCAGATTCAAAATTGAGAGGCTGTCCTTTTAACAGGTTAATTTAATAATTGTAGTTTCAAGTTTAGGTTAGGTAGTGAACTTGAGAACTTAACAAAGAAGGCACCAATATGGAAGCCTAACCAGTATCTAAAATTTGCTCTAAGGTCAAGGTCAGTGTGGAAGTAAAGACTCTAACCATTATATTTCAGTGTAGAAAAATAAAGTGGAACAAAAATATCCTAAAAAAATGTCATTGAGAACAACACCACATCATACTGAATATATATTGTATTTATTAGAATCATGTAACGTCAGGAATTACTACATATTCATATATAATTATGCTTTCCATGGCAAGCTGATTCTCTCTAATCTGAAATGCTATCACTATTCTCATGTTAAAATTGTATTTAATTTTTACATATCAAGACAAATTTAAATCCACTGGCTCTTATCAAATGCATGTCTCTGTGTTTCATATATTCAGGATAAAATTATGTAATAGACAATGTCTTAACAATGTTTTCTCTTGTGGTTTTGCATAATGGTGGTCTTTACCTACAAGAACGTTTTATAGAACAACGTGTTTATTATCTGTTCATTCATAAATCTACCTAATATTTATTGAACGCATGCTTTGTGGGAGGTTGTATTATGAAGATGAAGAAGCTATTGCTGCATCTTGGAATATTCAGCTTGAGAACTAATAGTAATAAACTTTTTTTTAAAACAATTGACCCCAAAATGTTTAAAGTTTAATTTGGGGCCAAGCCCACTGAAATTCCTTAAAAGCTAAACACACTTTCATTCATCCCTGACCTTGGTGGCCCTTAAGATGTCTTATGGTGCACACTAGTGAGTCACCCCCTCACCAATTCATTTAAACCATCAGGCGCACAGCTTTATCTTACCATCAGCTCTTCTGAGCATTATTTTCTACTATTCTTCATTCTATACACGCAGTTTTAAATTAATTCAAGTTAAAAACATTATTTTCCTCAGTTAGTAATCCCTTCTTGTGCTTTTTGGCCAAAAGGCGTAAGAATATAAATAAATCTTGTTCCACGTCTTCGATAAAACAGAAAAGCTGCCATTCAGAGGTGCAGCTGGGCTCTGTGATGGCGCTTCGTCCCGATGACTGGATGGCCAGAAACGAGACTCAACCACGCATGCAGGCACCTGACTTTCACTGTGCCATTGTCACAGCAAATGGCAGGCTGAACGTCAAAGTCCTGCATAATGCCTTATTTTTTCTACTATATGCACACACAGTTTATGCGAAAAGTTAACACTTGGATGTCAGAAAATTCCTATGGTACAAAAATAAAACTTCCAAGGTGTAAAAGTTGATGGAGTGATAGCTTATTCTGTTGCCATCTCTGGCTCCCACAACCCTCCCCAGAAGTGACAGCTATTAGTTCCTTGTCTTTCTAGAGGTACTCTACCAGCGCACCACCAGCAGTCTGCTTTCTTTCCTTCCAAAGCCAGGCACCATGTTGCAGACCATTAAATATTAATAGTATACAGTTACACAAGAAATAACAAAATGCAGATTAAACAGTATATATAGTTCGTTTCCAGTGTTGAAAATAATCCATGAGAGGGGATGTGCAGAGCAGTAATAATAAGCCAAGATGTTTTCAGTACTACCTAGGGTCGAGTGGTCAGGACAGGGAATCATTTTTCTTAGATGCCAACTCCTCATTCTGTTGAACTCTTTTAAATAAGAACATATAACCTTTTCATGGTAAAGTTTTAAAGAGATCTTCTGGTGTGTAAATACATACTTGTGTGAGGGGTTTGTGGGTCTTCAGGCTTTGGATATAACCAGTTCTCCTTATGAGGTCCAAGTCAGTTGTCCCCTATCCTTGAGTTAATGATACCAAGTTGAACTAAGAGTAAACTCTTAGAGGAGAGTAGTTTTTACTCAAGGCTTGTGTCTTTGATGAGAACCAAAATTAGGAAAAGGGAAAACAAAGATTATGTTAAATGATACACTGTTGCATTTCTAGTCACAGATTGCTCCACTGACTGTATTATTTTCTGAATACCCAGATTAACCAAGAAACATACTAAAGTTACCATTTTTAATTGTAATAATTATGTATTCTAAATAGTTGAGGCTCCCAGCCTCCAAATTGAAGAATACCACAAAATACATATAAGAACTAATAGTGCACTTGGCAAGTAACATTTCTCAGCAGTAACTTGGTAACAGTATTCCGAGTGAACTTTAGATCTGCTATTCATTACTCTGAGTATATCTTCTGATAGAAATTGGTGGTTATATAGGGGGTGCTTAGCATGATAAATTTTACTAGTAAAATTACTTACAAGAAACACGAAGGGAATTGCAATATACCAAAGCGAGTAGATGAACTTGGGCAAATAACTAGAGCTAATATGATGGGCTATTAGTCCTCATTAAATAAGATTTTTATAGACAGACTGATAACACGAGGAATTATTTACAAATGTTAAATGTAAATGAATAATACAAATCTTCATGCTTTATTTTGTCAAAAGTGTATGTGTTGTTTATATGTATGTAAGGGCAATTACTTCCTTTTCAAATACTTCAAACTATTATTGAGTTGCTAAAGAAAATAATTTAAGGTTAGGTTTTTTCTTCTTTTTTGACTGTCAGTTGAAAGGTTTCAAAGATTTTTTTAATGATTTTCTCACCTCTCAGAATGTGTGAAAACTGTCTTTTCTAATACTGTCAGTAATTTTTTAAAATCATATTTTCATATCACATCTGCTTTATTTTATTCATTCACAAACCTGAATATGAACATCAGTATGTAGTACTTCTTTCCTTAGGTTCAGGGGAATTTTACTCCCTAACTGGCTAGAGAATATCCTTTTATCATTGGGCATTGTAAGTCTCAAATACTGCTACCTTAGATCACTGATTTTATTGTTGCAAGACAGGCACATTGTACTACTTTTACAAGTTATTTTTCTTTTTTCTTTTTACTTTGAGTTCCCATATAGTATTTACTTTCTGTTTTAGGGAAAAGCAGCTCATTATTTTCAAATTACATTAGGTTTCCAACGAAATCATTTAAATATCATAGGGGGATCTAATTGTCTTTGGAAAGCTGTAATTCTATGTGTATGTGTTCACTGTAAATGCTCCTTAGTTTAAGTGTTCCTAATGTGCTCACTATGGATTAATTATGTTATAAGTCAGGGACAAATGGCATTTGTGTACATATGCTTTAAGAATGTAAATCAATAAAATATATGAATACTTAACCTGGTAACATAAAATACAGGTGGGATGTGTGTGTGTGTGTGTGTGTGTGTGTGTGTGTGTGTGTGTGTGTTCAAAATTCACTGTGTCCGAAGGTTGAATCAGGCAGAGGCAGCAGAATCAGTTCAAAATAGCTTTCCCTGTGAAGGGAATGTGCTTGAGTATGAAGCAGAAATCTCAGTGTTAGTTTTACATTTCTGTTTGATGGAATCTAAGGCTATGGAAACAACTGTAAAAATAATTTGTCTGAAAGAAATCTGGATGCAGAGACCTAAGAGAAAATATTTGAGAATATGGTTCATCATGCAGTGCAACAGAGCCTCTTCCCCAAGCACCACATGGTGTGGATCAAAGCATCCCATGACTTGGATCCGTGTGGCCAAATCATTACGTATTGATTGGAACCCCACTGATGCATTAACCCTTTCCTACCCTTCCCAAGTTTTCTCTCTCTTTCCTTGAGTAATTTTAGAAATGTAACATTCTTACTTCTATTAGCTTTTTGTGTTGTTTTTTAAATTAACCATCTACTTGGATATACTTGTCTTGCTAAATTGTTTTATCACTATCATTCTAAATTACTATTTAATTATACTATACTTTGAATAAAATTAACTTGTGAAAAAAGATAACAATTACATAAAAGCAGTTTCAGTGGATGAGAGGAAGAAAAAAATGTATCACATTCTGGTAGAAAACATAGCAAAAGAATCCCAAAATCAAATAGAGATTTTATAATCTTTGTTGTGTAGATTAAGTAAGTTGTAGCTTTTTAAGGAATTCTTTGCTTCCAGAGTACAGAGCTTCGCCTGGAACAAAAACCTGTCAGATGCTTTTGTACATAGAGGTACATTTCTAACATTTAGGTAATTCTACCTAAACATATTGCGAACATAATGTTCTAGCTCTTACAGTTTAGCTCTTGCTTTCAAAAAACAATGCAGGAATTAATTAGTAAAGTCCATGGGAAATGACAATGAGAGATTTGTCCTGTCCACAAGTGGGCCTGAGGGCTGCTCTTGCATTTCTGTCCACTTGGTGGAATGGTTCTTGGCAGCCAGTTCATTACCATCTTCTGTGTTTTTCTTTTCAGTATGTCCCACGAGGAGCACCCCCATAGCCATCCTCTCTATGGACACGGTGTATGCAAGTGGCCAGGCTGTGAAGCAGTGTGTGAAGATTTCCCATCATTTCTAAAGTAAGAAGGATTTTATTTTGTCATCTCCTTTACATAGCCATCACCTCTACTGCTCATGATTGTGCTCACTGAATGCCTTTCTGGTGAACTGTTTCACACCACCCTTTTGAGGGTGGTCTCTGAGTCACAAACTCTGTGCACTGTTACGTGAATTGTTCCAAATTCTGTCAAGGGCTATACATACTTAAAGGAAAAGAGACTTACACCTGAAGGCAGTAAGAACTTCAGTAAAAATCTGTGTGTATGCACTTTCCAGAGTGACGGTGTTTAAACAACAATTTAAAATAATTTTTTCTTTTATTCATGTCCATGTATATTAAGTAAACGATGTACACACTACCTCGCACTATAAAATTGGTGTCAGTTATTGGTTAGTTGCAGCTCCATGGTGGAGCCCCTTTGTTGTAGACTCAAGAAAGGGATGCTAAGGGAAAACTATTAGTTACATTCTTATCTTTCTCTGTTGGTGTTGACTTGTGTTTAGATTCTTGTTCTTATAAGGAGAATGCAGGAAGCTTAATTTCTACAGTTAAAGTGTGACACAATCTTGGGTTATCCCCTTTGAACTTATCACAATGATAAAAGTCTCTTAAGCAGTAGATGGTGTGATAATGTTCTCATAACTGAAGTGAACACTGTATTTTTTTTTTTTTTTTTTTTTTTTGGTAGCGGGGATCGAACTCATGACCTCACGTTTGCAAGGCAGGCGCTTAAGCCACTGAGCTAAACCCCCGGCCCGTGAACACTGTATCTTACCTATGTCAGCCTGTAGTTTAACAACTTAAGACAGAACTGCCCTGCATTTCTAATACCACCTACATATATTTAAAATACTGAATCATTGGTCTATGGATTGAATGTACTTAGATATAATCCTTCTTGTATAATCAAACATATGCATATGTGTAACTGCTACATCTCTGGGTACATAACAGTTTACAAAGTTATTGCTGGGCATCCTTTCTCTGAGGCTTGTTTTCTCATTTTAGCCCCAGGGAAACTAGTGGGCTGATTTACGTGCAGTTCTCCTTTGTGTGTGTCTTTATATAGTTAGAATAATCTCAGTATCTATCTTTATGGACCTGTATACAAATACTGTAATAAAGTTACCCTTCAAGATGCATCTTATGTTACCTGCAAGTGGTTTTGTGAATATAGGTTTTTGATTAATGCACTGAAGCTTATGAATGGATTTTATGGTTTCTTGTTTTGAATATTGCATTCTAGGAGCATTCTATGGTCATTGAAAGTTTAAGAACTAAAATTTTTTTGAAAGAAATGTCCAAAATTTGTTCCAAATACAGTGTCAACAAGTAAGAGCTGAGATGCTTTATTTTAAATTCAGCAATGATCTTCAGCATTCAGATTACTGTTATTCTTTGTTTTCTGCATGAACCACTCATTACAGAATCTTTGTCTACATTGTATTTATATAATGAGAGAAAAAGAGCTAGACAGAAACCACTTCTAATTTTTGAGTTCTTGTGTACCAATCTAGGTAAACATTCTACTGATTTATCTATAGAATAGCTGGTAAACATTTATAAATAGTTTTATAAAACTTCTGTAACTGTAAATTGCTGTCATTGCACTACATGACCTGCATCAATTGAAGAGTCTGAAAAGGAAAAGCCAGTTTCCAAGTTTAACCTATTTAAAATTTTCACTTATGGTCAAACTATTTCTACTGTAATAATTCTCAAGACAAAAAGATAGATAATTTCCAGATCCAGAGAGAGTTAAATACATATGTATAGAGATAGTTCAGATCTAGAGAGGGAGGGAAAAGATAATTTGAAATTACTTTAAATAGTAAAAGAAAATAATCTAAAGGTCATCGGAATTGGGGCCTGGACTTGATTCCTCTATTAGAGACCTATTGGCTAGGGTGGTAACCCATACCTGTAATCCAGGAGGCTCAGGAGAATTGCAAGTTTGAGGCCAGGTTGGGCAAACTAATGAGACCATGTTTCAAAATAAAATTTTAAAAGGGCTGGGAGTATAGTTCAGTAATAGAACATGTGCCTAGCATGCTCCATGTCCTGAGTTCATTCCCAGCCCCCCACAAACAACCCCAAACTGCCCTGTTCTGCTCTTAGGATATTGTAAGTCTGGCTCCTATATTGGAAACCACCTGTCAGTTATTTACTGTGCTTTTGTACATGGCATGACACATTCTCAATTCCTGTTTGCTCAGTGGAATTGGAATGCCCACTGGCAGAACGAAAGCTTAGTTATTTCCTAGCACTTATTTCTTCTGAAGATATTATTCAGAAGTTTGTTCACAAATTATATAATCTATCCTGAATTGGCTTAAGCAACCAAAAAAAAAAAAAAAAAAAGACAAGAGATATTTATTAGCAAGGAAATCCAGTGGTAAAGTTACCTTCAGGCGTAACTGGATCTAGATGCATAAAGTTGTTGGAGAAGTGATTGTCCCCTTTGTCTTGTGTTCCCTTCCTGAGCTCTTTCCAAGTACTGAAGAGGACAGATGTACATGCCCCAGTTTCACAGTACATCTCTTCTCCCATATTTCCACAAAGAGCCACTGGCAGAGTGTTACTGGTTAAGATTGAGTCATGTGTTCTAGTTTTGAGCCAGTCATGGTGACATTTTCAGACTTGCATTACATGCCAACCTCCAGAGCAGAGTGTACTGCTCAACCCACATAAACCTCCTTAGGTCCCTTGGTAAGAGACTTCATTCCAGAAGGTAAAAAGGAATATTCTAAGCAAAAAAGGAGAGAGCAAATGCTAGAACTCAGTATTTTCTTGGTGCTTTCTTGAGTTACACATTGATCGATAGTCTACAACAAATTCAAGTTCTTATTTTTCTTCAATAGTATGATTTTTAAGCTCGGAAATTCAGAGTTGTCCTCACATATCAGGGTGTCATCTAATGCAATGGCAAATTGTCAACTCATAGATTCATGTCTCCCACATGTCTGCTTGATCCTAAAAGGACATCAAATCAGCTTTCATGAAATCAACCGGTTTTTCCCTTGATTTGGATTGAAAGAAGCTACTGAATTTCTTGTGGTACTAATACAGTATGAACTACATGGCTTCTTGAAGTAATACCACTGTGGGGTCATTGTTATCAGAGAGTGATCATTTGATTATTTCTTCTCAAATTGTTGGGTTGGTAGGTTCCAAAAGCGTCTTCATGCTGAGTCTACTCTTCAGCTGTTCCTCTGTGTTTACATGTTATTCATTCATTCCAGTGCTGGGGACTAAACCCAAGGCCTTCCCACTGAGCTACATCCCCATCCCATTTTTATTAATCACTATGAGAGTCTCCCTAACTTCCTATATTGCCATGGTTGGGCTTGAGCTTGAGCTTGTGATCCTCCTCCCTTGGTCTCCCAGAGTGTTGGGATTAAAGATAGGTGCTTATTCATCCATCTTAGAAGTGATTCCTGATTACATAACAGGAATAGCCCATTGTGCTTGATTCTTACTTAACAAAATGAAACATTGCTTTGAGATTTTGCTTCATAGATTTTTCCAACTATTTTCTAATCCTCTGATTTTACTTTATTCTAGTAATAGTTTATAATTGACACTGAACAATGAAACAGGCACAGTTCCAAGTTTCTCACATACATTAACTTACTTAATTCTCGTAATTACCTTACTGTTATGATACTGTAGTTTTATTGCAAGCAATCAGTTAAGAAAAGTAAGGCCTAGGTAGGTTAAGTGATTCACACAAAGTTGTACAGGTAGTAAAAAGTAGTTAAGATCCAAACTCATCTTCCAGAGAACCTGTACTATGCTGTGTGCTGTACTGTGCTGTCCGTTTCTCACTAATGATTTGTTTTCTACTTAAGATAGTGAATGTCAAAAAAAACAGTTTTGGAGAAAGGCAGTTTGAAGAGTGAAGCTACATACTACTGTTAAAGTGTTCTTTGAACTACTTATGTAGCTTCTCTGAGCCTCAGTATCAGCACATACTTTAGGGCATGAATAGATTGTTAGAAGTAAAAGGTCTATCATATAACTCATTGAGCCTATACTAGACACTATAAAAAAGTATTAACACTTCTTATCTATCTCCATTTGCTTGTTTCTTTTCATGGTACTGCAGAATGAAGCCAGGACCTCAAGCATGCCAGATACTGCTCTACCACTGATGTACACTCCCAACCCTAAGTATATTTTTAGGGCCGTGGATCTCTTCTCAGCAGCACAGTGCCTGCCTGGCAAGCTCAGGGTCCTGAGTTCAATTTCCAAATAGGAAAAAAGAAAAAAAATCTTAAGTATATTTTTAAAGGGAGCAGTAATTTTAAATATCCAAAACTTTTTGACGTATTTAAAGAAAAGTTAGTGACTCTGCACAGCATTGATGTGTCAGAAGAAACTTTTTCCAAAATAATTTTTTTCACCATAAGTCAGTTTCCCCACACCATGTCCCTCACAGTGAAAATTCTCAGAGCAGGGAATGCAAATGTCTTCTCTTATAGGCAAATAGTAAATATTTCAGGCTTTGAAGGACACATAGTGTCTGTCACAAACACTCACCTTTGCTGCTGTATGTAACTCCCAAGCAGTCATATACTCTCCATGATGCCAGGAGCATGACTGTATCCCTGGGACTGGTTTTTTGGCCTCTGACCTAGGTTCACAATTTTTGGTGTCACGCCCTATTTTTAGCTGAAAAATGTTTCTTGCAGTCTTCGGACATTGTCATCTTGGTTATGTTGGTTTGGATTCATGGAGCCCTCAAGTCTAGTCACATTCTGGGGGATATGCATGCAGGTCACACCTTGTCATTTCATTCTTTGCTCCCTTGGTCTTAGGTTCTTGCACTTGGAATTTGGGTACTATAGCAGAAGGAAAAGTAACTTAGCCTGGAAAAGTAAAGTACCTGTTTTCTGGTCTTTTCTGGCTCCAGTAATAAGATGTAACTGCCAGAGAGGCCAAGATTAGTTATTCAGGATAAAACACACCCACCTAGAGTGCCGCTGTTAACAAAAAGAAGGGTTGAAAAAACGGAAGGAAACTCAGAGGTCTAAAAACAAGGTACATTTTCTTTTCCAAATCGAGGAAGAAACATAACTCGTGGTATATGAAAACCAGAGATTTGACACTTTGCTGTGCTCACGCTGCAATGTTTGTTTCCAAGGTGAGCGATACCACAGGGCCGTTGATTTCAGAGATAAACACTGTACAAATAACCATGTGTTGTCTTTCCCTCACAGCCAGCAGAGAGGCTTTATCAGAATCAGCAGATAGGCAATTATATGTGTTTATGTCCTTGTTTCTTCTCAAAACAAGTTGCAATTTTAGTGTTTGAGTTTCTTTTCTTCTTTTTTTAAATCTATCACCCATGAGTTACCATGTGACTTCTGTGTTTGTTAGCTCTGACTGATACCAGCAGGTGCTCATACTAACTCTAATGAAATCACCAAGTCCTGAATTGCTTGGAATCCTCCAATAACAGGAAAACAAAACAAGCCCGGTATCATCCCCAGAGGTGAAACTGCTTGGAATTATTCCATCTTCCCCCTAATTGAGTCAGTGCTTTTTTCCTTTCAAACAAGTTTGAAGAGATAGTCTTTACCAGTAAAAACATAGATTTATAATTTGTATTTCTTCCCTTCCTAGTATGCTTCAGCAAGGTGGATTTGAATGTGAAATTCTGACCATGTGAATATAAAGTCATACCAGCATACAGTTTAAGGAATACCAGGAAATGTTCTGTGTTGGGGAGAAATATCTCCATCTCCCATATTTTTCTTTTTCTTCTTTTCTTGTTCTTTTTGCTGTGTGGGGATTGAGCCCCAGGCCTCAAGCATGGTGTGCAAACACTCTATCACTGAACTTTATTGCCAGGCTCCTAGGTTTTCTTTTAGGTGGTAACTTGTATAACATCCAATAAAAGTATGATTTGTATCCTTGCTTAGTATTCCATTTTAAAAGCCCCCCCTTTTAGTTATTTCTCATGGAGAAAAGCTCCATGCAGAAGCAAAAGCAAACAAAACAAAAATTCCTTTGCATGCTAGTCAGATGTATGTAATTTATGAAAGCCAAAATAAATTTTTATATGTGCTATAATAGAAGACACACAGAAAAATGTTGAAAGAAAATGCCCAGAGATGGAACTTTGACCCTTTCACAGAGGTCAAGGGCTGTAGACAGTGGAAGACATTTCATTAGTAATTCACTTTTAAAATTTTTTCTTCTGTGAATTTTACTTTTCAAAACTGTGAAGAGCTTTATGTGAAAGAAACTACTAAGTGTGCTCTGTAATGTTTTCACAAGTGTTTTTATCATGGTAACATCTTGTTTACTTTAGTTCCCTGCCTAAAACTACTTGGAACATGTTAAGAAAACATTTCGAGAAAGCCCCAACAAAGAGGCTTTTGTTTGACAGCCACCGTGAGGCTGCATGGATCACAAAGGTGTTAACTTTCAGCCCCTTAAGCACTTCCACATGAAATTCCAGCAACTATGTTTGTGGTTTTGGAAAAACAAAGTGTATGTTAAAGAAACCAGGTATATGCTAATACATGCCGAAGGAGCCCAGATATCATAAATTGTTTCAAACCCATTTGTGGCCCTTCTTGTTTGCCTGCATATTGTGGAGTGAAATTACCTCTAGTTAGTACAGAAACCATGAGGACACACAGAAGGAAAAACAGGCTGTAACTGTGGGTATATGCGAATCAGGTCCCAGCCTCAGAATTTAAATCTCTAGATTATGGGGGATGTATTTCCCCCCATCAGATCTGAAGTGACAAGTCTTTGAAAACTGCCAGATGAGTTCTATTTTCTTATGAAATTAACTTTTCTACTTATATATTTTTTAGTAATTTTAGAAATATAAAAATTGGATGTTACCATGAAAGAAAAAATTTCTCCTTTATTTCTTCTTTAACCTTTCTAACATTGCTCAGGAGTTCAAGACCTTCCTTGGTACTTGAAGAGGTCAAAGTGCTTAAATACCACAGTGCCCTCTAGTGATATATAAAATATTAGAAAAGTTTAGACAAGTTTGCCAAGGATAACAGGCCCAATGCCACCACTTTGCTCAGAAGAAAGCAAGTAACATTTGAACATATTTTTTTCAACAAACAGATTTTAGTTAGAAATGCAAATGAAATTTAAATTTTCTGGTAATCTTGAAAGCATTAGAAATATTTTTGAGTGTCTACTTCTGCAATTAATTCTACATATAGCTGGAAATGCATGTACGTGTATTTCACTGCAGATATATTGCTGTGTGTTCTTCTATTCGAAGAATCATTAGTTAGTGTAGATATTTCACATGATCATTTCCGGTGTGTAATTAGAAGGCATTACTTAAAAGACAGGGATCATCTTTGCTTCATACTTTTATTGACACTGTCTACCATATTATGGCCATGTCTAAATGGTAAAATTTATTATTAGCAATAGTGTCACAAAAGTCTGAGACAGCGATTTTCCTTTCAATAAAAGTAGTTAAAAACCTTTTAGAAAATCCATAATTTTGATTGCTGGTACTTCATAAATGTATAACTGGTACTTTTTAGCTGTCTCTTTAGGGAAAAATGAGTTTTATCACCTGCGGTACCTGGGTTAATGAAATTGTGTGTTGGAATTTAGCCAGGATGAAAGATGAGATCATTCCAAGACACTAATATTGGCAACAGGTCTCATAAAAAGCTCTGACTCTTGAGTGAAGTATCATTACATTTTTTTATTATTATTATTTTATTTAAATTGAGATATTTAGTTGTCATTTTCAAAGTTTCTGTTCCAGTGAGATTTACATTTGGCCTAGCCTTCAGAACCCAGTGACCTAAAATTTTTCACAGTGCCAAGAGAAACAGAGAAATGTCCATCAGTACCTAGTAGAAGAATTTCCTTGCTTCAGATTTCAACTCCAGTTCCTGTTCAGCCCTTTACAAATCACGACTCTCAGCTCAAATTTGAAATAATGCTGCCTTTTTTCTCCATGTTCCTCCTGTGTTTGATTGTTTGTGGATATTAGCTGTCCAGGAAATCCCATACTTACAGATATAAATCCAGAATGATCTTGTTTTTCCGCAGCCAGCCCAGGATGTATGAGACAGTTATGATGATTTGTTAATTTTTGTGACCTGTATTTATTTTATGTGTGCTGTATACTTTGAGGGTGGAATCAGCTGTTGAAATAGTCTCCATCTCTCACACGCGGAAAGGAAGCACTCTACTTTTTTCTTTTCTGCTTTGGATTTTCTGGCTTTATTTTTGGAAGGTATATACATATATACCT